>JAPTHN010000316.1:0-212367 GCA_026936325.1 Platynereis dumerilii
AAAGGTATCATATTTCTTAAGAAAAGACTGCTTGTTCTGAGGGCAGTACAGCATGTTGGCATGGGGCACCCCATGATCTGTTATACCAATTATCTGTTATGAAGCAGGTGCCCAGCTGGCTGGCAGACTGTCAGCTAGGATTTTGTCAGCTGGGAGTCAATTTTTGGCGTTCAACCGATGAAATTTGCTGTCAGGTAATGAGTAAGCAGTTGAGGCGGCTGACTGGGGAAAAACAATGTTCATATAAGCTGGCTGGGAAGTGCTGAATGATGCTTGGGCTGGCTGGCAAACCAGCTGGCAGCATAACAGATATTTTCTCCCATTTGCATAAAAAAATGAATCTAAGCGTCACAAAAGATGTGCAACCTAGACCTTACACTGATATGGGTATTATTATAACACACTGTGATGACGTATCCGAGTTGGTTGGTTTCTAATTTACATGGTAATGATGTGGTTAAGGTTTCTGCCTGCTTTGCTGAAGCTCTTTTTTGAAATATTGCATAAGCATAAAAGGTTAAAACAGTTTGTATAGTTTTGTGAATGGTTGTCCACTTGTGTTGTTTCTTGGAAAACTATGCCAAATCAGATGGGTTTATTGAAATGAGCTATGAAAGATGTCAGTTCCCCATGGAAGAAAAAATGTCAAAAAAATGAGCAGAGTTTGAACTTTGAAGGAGTCTTGCAACGTAACAAATCGACCGCTCAGCGCAAAAAGGGATGCCATTGAAATATAATGGCACTAAGTCCCTTTTTGCGCCGAGCAGTCAAATAGCTCTTCGATATGGCCTTAGTTCTAGCGTCATTTGTTGCTTGAGATTTTCTAGTTAATTTTTGAAATATTTCAAAATATAATCATGAGATAGACGATATCGGTGGGGATAAGAAATATTGAGAGTGTTTTTTATTTATTTTTCATATAAGTGAGCGAGTCAACAAACCAAATCTCTGTCCCCAGCCCATTGTCACACAAGAAGCTCCAACGTAGTCATCTCCATTGTCAGGTGCAATATCGATAGGTATTTTGTATGGTGGACGTTCTCCTCCTCCAAGATCAACCAATTTGAATAATGCTATGTCATTCTGAGGACCCCAGTCATAACCTGGATACTGAAATATAATGCAAAACATTTTTTCGTAAATAGCTTTGTTCACACATCTCAATGTTAATTTTCTGTGAAGTTTCAGTGTTCTAGTTGCATTGCCCAGGCAGCCTGTAGCATCGCCCAGACAGCCCAGAGACCATAACCTATGCCCAGGCAAAGAGCTGTCTCAGAGATGCAAAGAGCTGTTTTTGAGTTTCTCTGCGTATTGACTCAATGATAAAGTAATATCCAAGCCTTGATTCCAAGGCAACCTGTAGCATCACCCAGACTATCTCTTCCATCCCCCAGGCTGTCTATAGCATCACCCAAACTTTTTAGGGCCTTTTGAATCATGGAACGTTGCTTCGTCAAGATTCAACAGGTTGAATCTTATAGTGAGGCAAAAGTTTTGCTTCACACACTTGTCACGTGATTTCTGGGAACAGTGATGCAAGATTTTTAAAGTGCGCCATCGAAGAAATTATCGGCGCCGACTTGTTGAAGTGAGTTGCATGCTCTCCTCGTTCCTGGAAAATTAAGAATCGTCATGGCAAAAAAACCCATGATTTTTCCCATAAGATAGGGGCATCAGTTGTCTTTAATAAGAGCACAAATGTGTCAATTTTCGGAAACATTTTGTAAAGATTTACGATTTGCCTCATACATATTCTCATCCTGGAATGCTTGGTAACATGAAGTGAATGTCTGTAAAATTGGCTAATTAAATTTTGCGATGGCGGAGACAAAAAGTACTACAAAAACTTGAAAATTTCCGAATTATTCCCCAAATAATGTGCATAAATTATACATACTTATCAAATGATACGTCGGACACAGCTGGACCTGAGCTGGTTAAACTAGAAATGAAGGTTCCTACATACAAACCATCACATTTCTGAAGTTCATTCTGTATAGACATGAGGCAAAGCATTTTTCTATATTTACCAGAACTTACCCTGTAGACATCTGTGAAAGGTGGTCTTTCTGGTGCACCAATACTTTTGTCATTGAAATCAGTCAAACCAATAAATGGTATATAAAGAATCCTGAAAAAAAAAGAAAAATTATATCTAGTATCTGATTACATAACATTACGTTACTTATTTGAGTCTTTTATTATCTTTACACCTTTATCAACATGCAACTATACATATAACCCTGGGGATCATCAGGCCTGAGCATTCAGCTGCACAAATCAAAATTAAGATCTACTTTTGGAATGACCATCAGATTATCAGGAAGGCTCTTCAGTTTCCTTGGCAGGAAATTATTTATTTCCTGTTAACAGGCAGGGGCGGACTGGCGGCATTTTGGGCCCTTGGCAAAATAAGGCGATGGGCCCCCACATTCCCATTTTCGGCATCACTCCATTATATTTTATGGTGAGAGGGCCCTTTCTCATATATTGTATTGTATCACAGTCACAAACTTGGTCACAAGGATATTGGTTTTTTTCTCGTTTTTGTTTTTTTTCACCTTGCACTCTGCCACATAGGCCATGCCGTCCGCCCCTGTTAACTGGTCACTGGTGTGACAATAATTATTTATTACTAATACACAACGTCCCCAAACATTCCTTTGTAAATCAAGTGCTACAACCTTAAGAAATACGCTAACCAATATTTTAAGTCCCATTTTCATGAATGTGATTCGGCCATATCTTGCATTGGCAAAGGGGCAGTTTTATTGCGTATTTGCACTCAGCCGATTTTTCATGTTTATGCAATTATTACGAGAAAATCTTGTCCTACACTGACATATAAATACACCATATATTTGACATTTTCGATAAGTATAAAAACCCTTTTTAGGCATCCTGGTTCACTTAGTTTGTATAACCATGGTCGTTTCTTCAATGAATCCAGTGTTAAAACACACGAATCAGAGCAAAATTTCTGATGGGTTGGAGAGAGACATTTTTTTGACATAGTGAATTTTAATTTCTAAGAAAATGTATGAACATGACCTGGATATCTTTTTAACTTGTATTTGTCACATACTTGTAAAGGCACATGATTGAGCAAAACATACACAAATAGCTTGTTTTTCCTACAAAACACTTAGTGTTTTTTTTATGGGTTGGAGAGGACATGCTTTTTTTGACATCACATTCAAGCCTCACATTCTGAAATCCAATTATGGTTAGTGAAACAAATGTTCTGTTTTACCTTGAGATATGTCTCAAGCTTCAAAATTAACCCAAACAGTATACACATTCTTTGATACTTACTCATAACAGCATATAAAGCAACTGATGGTCCATCGAAAAAAAAAATTTTGACATCTGCCTTTTTTTACATTTAAGGACCCAAGTCATGTTGTATATAACTTATTCAAATGAAACTTGTTGCATTTTATACCCAAGCCGTAGGTCCAGAAAGGTATCATTAACATGAATCACTGCTGATTGATCGTACAGTAACAAAACTTGACATGGGGTTAATAGGATACCTAGGGATTATTAACCATGGAAATCATGTGTCTAGTACCCTACTCAACAGAAACTTTAAGGGTAATGGCAAGCCAGATTTCTGTAATTTCGTAATAAAAATGGTAAACAAAAAAATTGGTGGAATGTTTAATCAAAATTTAAGTTTTGTATGGGTTGAGATGTTCCTATGCAAAATTTTGACTTGATTTCCAAGAATAAGAATGGGTGAAAATTGTTTCTGGACGGATATTTTTCCTGATAAACAGTTTTTTCAAGAATCAACCCTTGCCTACTTTAATAAGCGGTATTTTGGTAGTAAACCACCAAATCACTTCAGTCCTCTTTGATTATAGAAACAGTAATATGTTAATTTTATGATAGAATGATGGAAATTCTCAAATTTCAAACTTTATTTTGACCCCCCATGAGACACTTTGAGTGCAAATACTGTAAAACTGCCCAAAGGATGGTTTTCAAGGTAAATGTAAAATCCTGAGCTACTTCATCAACCCATATCACTGATCAGTGATGAAAAATACTGCTTCTTCAAGTGACAAGTCAACTGGTGGACAGCCAGATAAGCTTTTTTGCTTTTCTGGGGTCCTTTAAGTCATACTTAAACATAAATAAAACAGCATCAACAACAACATTCCTTTTAATTCATGCTGGTAGGCTGGCAGCAATGGTTTCTCATGGAGACTGATCCTTGCCAAAGAAAAAGGATCATTTATACTAACAACACTACTAATTTTAATGTTTATCTTCAGATAATTTCTCAACTGCTTTTAACAAAATCAGCTGCAAATGGACTAATAGCATTTCCAATTTGTTCATTTCAACAATTGCAATTAGTGTTGACTTGATCCTTAATTATCACGATATTTTATGCTAAACTGAAAGACACAAATAACTCACCCAGATTCTCCACTGCACTGACAGGTAGTGAGGACCCATCGCATAGTAATTAGTACGGCACCACAGCGATAGAGCTCAGTATATCTGAGCATCAATGCAGCCATGTAAGGGAACTGTCCAGCATAAGCATCTTTGCCATTCACTATATCTGTACCAACTCTTCCTTCCGTTTCCAGTTTTGGAGAGTGAAGTGGGTGGACATGTCGTGCCCATGCAACTAGAATTGGAAATTATCAAAGAGTGTTGGGTCATTCCGCGTCAGATCAACAAGTGGTTTCCACCAACCCGTCTGCGAATTAGCCAAAAAATTATATGTTGTTTTATGTCTCAAAGGATGAACTTCCTGAAAATTTCAGCTTAATCAGTCTTTTTTTCATGATTTGACAGAGGATTGAAAATTGCTGATCTTACTAGTTTTTCAGACATCAGTTTGACCACAATTACACTTTTTGCTCAATAAATATGTTAATAATCCACCTAGAACATTGAAAATCGGGATCTACACAAACTGGACAATGGCAAAGATCCATGGATTGACACCTAGTGCCTTGTTAAAACGGCAATGCAGTTTTGGCCTTGTTCAATTACCCCCTCGAAGATCAATGTTCAGTACAATAAAATTCATATCTCCAGGGGTATACCGGGTAAAAATGTGAAACTCCTAGGATATATTCTGCATACGTATGGTCAAATAATACTTGAAAATTGGAGATGTCTTCAGCCTCATTTTTTTTATATAAATTTTTGAAAAATATCCTATGTCTTTGGCTAAGTCAAAAGCAAAACTAGATAAATCCAAAGGGGTATAGGTAGCATACCCCTCAAATTTTCTAATTATCTTTCATGTCTGTGGGGTATAACACAGGGAAGAATTCATGAACGCGTACAGCTTACGTACTTTGGGTTCTTTGGAATTTTGAATATTTTTAGACCTGTAACAGTAGCGCTACTAGTGAGTAGCCTTTCTGTAAAGGGTATTATAGAGACAGCCTTTAAACTTCTCAGATATATTTTTCATATGTATGGTCAAATATTACTTGAAAATTGGAGATGTGTTCAGCCTAGCTTGTCAAATCTAAATTTTTGAAAAATATCCTATGTCTTAGGCTAAGCCAAAAGCAAAACTAGATAAA
Source organism: Platynereis dumerilii (assembly GCA_026936325.1). Taxonomy (NCBI): domain Eukaryota; kingdom Metazoa; phylum Annelida; class Polychaeta; order Phyllodocida; family Nereididae; genus Platynereis; species Platynereis dumerilii. Next base: position 5,565 of record JAPTHN010000316.1, read on the forward strand.
TCTCAAGGGGTATCAGTGGCAAACCCCCGAAACTTTCTTATTATCTTTCATATCTGTAGGGCATAATACAGGAAAGAATTCAGGAAGATGTTTAGTTTACTCTCGGTTCTGCTGAATTTTGAATATTATATAGATCTGTAATAGTAGTGCAACTGGCAAGTAGCCTTTCTGCAAAGAGTATTTTAGAGATAGCCTTTAAACTTCTCAGATATAGTCTGCATATGTATGGTCAAATAATACTTGAAAATTGTCAATGTGTTCAGCCTCGTTTTTTTAATATTAATTTTTGAAAAATGTTCTAATTGTTGGGCTAAGTCAATAACAAATCCAGCGAAACATCAATGAGTATAGGGGACACATCCCTGAAAATTTCCTGTAATCTTTCATGTTTGTAGGTTATAATACAGGAAAAAATTCAGGAAGATGTTCAGCTTACTTTTGGTTTTGCAGAATTTTACCAGTTGCACTACTGTTGCAGATATAGAAATATTCAAAATCCCACAGAACCGAAAGTAAGCTGAACACATTCCTGAATTCTTTCTTGTGTTATACCCCACAGACATGTAATATAATAAAAAACTTTCAGGCGTATGCCACCTATACCCCTTGAGATTTAACTAGTTTTGCTTTGGACTTAGAATATTTTTCAAAAATGTATATTAAAAAAATGAGGCTGAAGACATCTCCAATTTTCAAGTATTATTTGACCATACCTATGTAGAATATATCCTAGGAGTTTCAGATTTGTATCCGGTATATCCCTGGAGATATGAATTTTATTGTGCTGAACATTGATTTTCGAGGGGGGGATTTAACGAGGCCATAGCTGCATTGCCGTTTTGACCCTGTCATTAGGTATCAAGCCAAGGACCTTTGCCATTGTCTAATTAGTGTAGATCCCGAATGTCAATGTTCTAGGTGGAGTGTAAACAGATTAATTGAGCAAAAAGTGTAATTGCAGTCAAACTGATGTCTGAAAAACTGGTAAAATCAGCAATTTTCAAACTTCTGCCAAGTCCTGGAAAATTGACCGAATAGGCCGAAATTTTCAGGAGGTTCATCTTTTGAGACCACAAACAGTCTATAATTTTTTTTAGCCAATTCGCAGACGGGTTGGTGGAAAATTCATGGAAAATCTGATGATTTGACACGGAATGACCCTGTTACAAGTAAATGGTGCCTCCCTTTGGCAGAAAGGGAGGGGTTAGGGAAAAAAACGTTGGCGAGCATTGAGATTGGGGCAAAACTGCTAACAAAATTTGGGCATATATGATTAGATAAACATTATCGAAAAACCAATAGTATCCAAGCAATTTCATTTGACAAGGTATTAAATCTTGAATTTGAAATGAGGGTAAATGTCGCTCCTCTCCCCCAAAATTTCGCATGCATTACGTATCAAGGATGCCGGCATTTTAAGGCCCTTTGTAATGCCTTGGGGGGGGGAGTTACCAATGGTTTAACCGTTGTAGGGGGAACCGGGGCACATTGGACATGGGGCACAATGGGACAGTGGGGTTTTATGATATGGTAGTGCCTTCAATCTTGTAAATTCCCATCGTGATGTTTGTATCCTTTTATCTGCAAATTACAGCCACATGCAAATGTACAGTGAGAAAAAGTTTGTTTTCCTACTACTCAACTAAATTCAGAGGGGTTCAATTCAAAGCACTCTCTGTACAAGCCATGAACAATGAGGCTTTCTCAATGATTGTATGAGTTTGATACATCGTAACAAACATTTACGAATTGCTATCCTGATAAGCATACTCACTGGTGCCTGAGAAATTAGCATTTTGGTGTAAAAGTCATATCGGGGCTCATTGGGACACTAATCACGGGGCACATTGGGACACACTTATATAGTCTTACGCACATTTCTTATATATAATATCTAGTGCACATGGAGTGTTGAATTGATTTTTTAATTGATGGGACTCTCATGATCACGACTCACATGGCTACAAAAGGGTATGTGCAGTCTAGTTTATTACGCCTTGGATTTAAGCTCAATAGTTTGGTGATATTGATGCAAACTTCTTAGTTGTTAGTTGTTTCAGCACTGAGCAACATTAGTAGACGTTAAAAGCGTTCCAATGTGCCCTGGTTCCCCTATGAAATGACAGGTGAAAATGTATTTCTTGCTTGTGTTTGGCAGACAACTTGAGCCTTCTTTTTCAACATATTTGCTGTTTTGGTTCTTTTGGTAAAATAAGAAATCATTGATTGGAGATTAAGCAAATTTTGGTGAATTTTTTTTTGTAGTACGTGGGTAATTCTGTGTTAATTCAACAAATGGCTCCAACTGGACCGATTCAGAATGCCCTGAAATTTTACCCGAATCAAGGTTTTTCACCAGAAAGCACAAATCCTAAATAATACAGTGTTATCTTGAATAGTTTCTCTGAGAAAAATGCCTGCAAAAATCAGATTCGTTTAACTCAGTAAGTATAAAACCTAGGGACTAGGGCAATTAGGGGACATTTTTTATGTAGCTCAAGCGTGACTGCATTTTATCAGCCACCTCACCGCATCCTTCATTTCACAGGTTGTCAAAAAAATTACTGAAAATTGCAGTTCATTCCCAACTAAATGTGCAAATTTCTTTGTCGATAAAATGAGTGAAGATTTAATGATCATTGCTATGACTTTAACCCAGGCGGACAGTATCAAGCTTACACGCAAATATTATATATATTCTTTTATTGACATCTATAAATATCACAATTGATACATATGTCATTTGTAATGGGAAAAGTTAAATAAAATATATAAAAAAATAGTATTAATTATATGCAAGATTAACTATATACATAAAATTGATTATACACATGTTATAAATAGCTAAAATCAAGTGAGCATATTGTGTACTTTTGTGTTAAAAAGAGCACTCAGCAAATGATTAAAACAAATACAAACTAGGTTCCAGCCACCCAAATAGTTATAAAATAAAGTTGATATCAAACACCAATTAATATAGATAACAGTCAATAAAATACACACACCACTTATACTGATCACATACAAATAGCCATTTCAGGTTATTAAGAAAATTATGATTAATTATATATATAAGACATAAGCAAAAGACATACAAGTTAACAAATTTATAGATTAATTAATAAGCAAAAGACATATAAGTTAACAAAGTTATAGATTAATTAATAATGCTTGATATTTCATATTTGATCATTATTTACAAAACATGCATCAAATTACATACATTGTTGCTTTAATATTGATCATATTGCTATACTGAATAGTTCATTTTATGTTAGAAATAGCTTATTTCTTAAAGTGTACATTATAACCAAAATTATCATAATTATCATGATTGTGTATTATATGTGACTGTGTGGATGTAGGAGATATGCTTTAAATTTAAACATCAGCCTGAAGTAAAAATTTCCCTAGAGTATTTAGTAGGTCAGGTTCCTTACTTTTCATTATTGATGTAAACTTGTCACTGTCATTTAAAGACAGAAAATTGTTGATAAATTTAGCAGCTGTTGAAAACAGGTTTTCACGAAACGATTCATTAGCAGGGCATACAACAAGGCAATGGATTTCATCCTCCACCATATTTAATGAACACTTTTCACATATTCTATTTGCTGCAGGAATCACTGGCTTTTGATGTCTGCCTATTTCAATTTGTAGACTGTGAGAACTTGTCCTGAATCTTGCAATCTTAGTTAACACTTTGCGGTTTTGTCGCTGCCTGAGATATGGCTCTAATCTACAGTCAGTTTTAAAGAGCTTATATGTTCTAAGTTTTGGTTGCCGTGTACTATCATTTATAGATATGAATAATTGTTCCTGTTCTATTTCATAAAGTTTTGATTTTACAGTTCTACATATGCTGTCAATGTCTAAGTTAGTATTGTTAATTGTTTCATATTCACTGTTACAAGAGCTTAAAATGTTTATTATTTTACTGAACCAATTAGTTTCATTAGCTCTGTTCGTATGAGTATCTTTCTGAATTTGTAGACATCTCCTTAACAGACTACCATCTGGTGCATTTTCTAATCTCATCCAATAATTGACCATTCTAACTTTTTGTCTAACATGCAATGGAAATCTACCAGTTTCACCATAAACAGCCAGAGATGGTGTTTGTTTTCTAACACCTAACATACATTTTAGATAGCCAAGTTGCAGAACTTCTAATTCAGATACAGGTTTTTCACTACTCCATATTTCACTGTTGTACTCAAGGATTGGCAGAACATAAGTATCAAACATTCGCAAAGAAACAATTGGGTCCATGTGTCCTAGGACTTGCTTTGAATCACTCTGTAGGCTAAAAAGTGCCTTTTGAGCTTGCACTGACAGGTATTCTGTCATCTTGCTGTGCACTTTACGTTTGTTAGTTAGCATATGACCCAGATATTTGAAACTGTCCACTTTTTCTAGTTTCTCGCCATTGCAAAAGAAGGAGTCAGCTGTTTTGGTACCAATTTGCATCACTTTGGTTTTACTGACATTAACTATAACATGCCATTTTTTGCAGAAATTGTGCACTGAATTTATACTATTCTGTAGACACTTAGGAGAATCAGCGAAAGTACAATATCGTCAGCATACAATATGTGTGTTAAAGTGAAGTTGTTCAATTTTATCCCATCTGATTTGTCAAGATATTGGGGAAGGTCAGACATAAATTCATTAAATAACTTTGGACTGAGAATCCCCCCCTGCAAGACGCCACATTGACTGTCAATTGCATTACTAGTATTTCCACTCTGGTGAACCCTAGCTTTTGCCTTGTCAAACATACTTAAAATAATTTTGAGCATTTTCTCTCCAATGTTCTGCTGCCTCAGTTTGAAATATAGAGCATTCCTGTTTATGTAGTCAAATGCTTTGGTAAAATCTATAAAACACATGTACACAGGCTTTTTCTTTGCTTGTTGATAGCTTAAGACTGTATCCAAAATGAAAACACAGTCCGTGGTACTGGCTCCCGGTGTGAAGCCGAACTGACAGGGGTCATCAAGGTTCAGAGCCTCATTTTTGAAATACAACCGACTATTCAGGATTGAATCGAAGATTTTACCCATAACGACATTTATAGTTATTTTTCTATAGTTATCTGGATCTGCGCGGCTTCCCTTTTGTGGAGGGCATTAATAAGACCTTCAGACCACTGAGAAGGATATTCCCCTTTATTAAAAATGTGATTGAACACAGCACAGAATGGTGCCACAAGTTTCTCACTGGCATATTTATAGAATTCTGCAGGTATCCCATCAATACCAGAAGCTTTATTATTTTTTAGTTTCCTGAAGTGCAGCGCTACTTCGTCCTCCGTTATTACATCATCACATATATGACAAGCAACTTCATTCGAGCAGTTATACTGGGAATTATGAATTTCATTGACTGTATGAGTCATGCTTTCAATATCAAAGTAATCACGTTCAGGTGGAAAAGATTGTTGTTTAAAGTAGTCGTGAAAAGTATCTAAATCAGGGCTATCAATTTGGTTTTTTCCAAGAGCTTTTAATTTATTCCAATATTTCCAGCAATCTGATTGATTTTTACCCATAAGTTTTTGCATTTCATTCCGATTCCTCTCCTGAAATTGTCTTTTTTTCTTTTGAGTTATTCGTTTATAATTTTTGATATTCTAGGGAGATGTATGGCCTGAATAACTGAAATGTGTAAAATTGGTCTATTTCTGATCAAATTTTACAAGGTATAGTAGCCTAGAGCTATAAAAAAAAGTGAATACACTAACCTTACAGGTGATTTCATTAGTACGCGATTCTTAGGTTCTAGACCCATCAAATACATGCCATTTTTAGTTAATCTAATTGGTTTAGAAACAACAGAACGTCACAAATTTGATTTATCAAACGTAGCTAAGTGCTGGTTTAGCATTAATTCCTCACAGTGTGAATGACAAGAATCGCATGGTAATGAAATCACCTGTAATAAATATAATCAAATATAATTTGATCTCCATTTTTATCAGTCAGCACATAAGTGGGCATAGTTTGACCCAACAGCCCAGAACCAATGACAAAGGTGACATGTGCCTGTTTCTGCTCGATTACAGGCGATTTCATTAGTACGAGATTCTACAGTCTCTCTCCACCTTGCTACATCACATTTTTGCTTAATCTGATTGGTTTATGGTCTCTGAAAACGTCACACACTTGGGAGATTGAACGTGGCAAGCAGCTCTATGCATTGCATTCACACAGTCAGGGCTGGATGACAAGAATCGCATGGTAATGAAATCGCCTGTAATGTATAACAGAAACACAATTCAAAGCATGTAACTGAGAATAGCAATGATTGCACAGATCAGAGACAATCCAAGTAACCACAATTCACCACTAAGCCATTCTTCAGTTGGGAGGGTCTTGTTTTTCCAAGATTTTGTCATGTTGAATGGTCTGAAAAATATTCCTTTTCAATTCATTCTTGTGTAAATCCACTTCATGAGGCTTGTTTTTCCCTTGAGATATTAGTTGGTTTACAGACATTTCAATGGCACTATTGGCATTGCTGCGGTCAGGCAGAGCTTTCAAAAATTCAGAAGAGAATTAGCTTATTTTGAGAACATACAGTATAAGAACCAACATAAAGAAATTCTACAAACCTGTTGTGAAAAGGAGTGTCGCCAAAACTGTCTTCATGGTTGCAAAGCAGCTTGCTTGAGTAACAATATCAACATCTCACTTTATATCAGCCTTACAAGCTATTTTCCATACATTTGCTTCCATTCAGGTGTTTTTTGTCAACAAGACGAAACTGGGAAATTTCACACATGTTAAAAGAATTAATAATATGTTAGATGCAATTACCATTTTGAGAAAAGTTCTATAAAAAAATTTTTAAGTTTAAAAATATTTTGTCTGGCCAAAGTTTGTTTTATACGATTATGAATAACTTCATCTGTGACAAGAAATTGGCGATAAAGGTTACCTTTTTCTTCTCAAAAAGTTCACTGATGACAAAATTATATTTGGCAATTGTGTGAATGATAAAGAGTTACTTTTCGGAAATATTGCTATATAAAAAAAAGATTTATATTTGTTTCTAGGGCTTAAAAACATCCCTTAATCTTGAGAGTTGCAGTGTATTGCAGATGGTGCTGCTTTAGTTATTCCCTTTAACAATATAAAAACATAAATGTTATACACTATTCTATTTATGGAATATTCACAAATTTTCCAAAAATGTTGCTATCATTAATAATGTCATAACAATCTTACATAATGACAAAAACATTAAGAAAAGAAGGTTTGACGCATATTACTGATGTCGCCATGCCACAATGTTATTTTCTCAGCCATTTTTTGGAACAGACACGTTAATCTTTTGAGTCACTAACAACGTTTTTTGAGTGACTTTTTGATTTGCAATTTGAATGACTTTTCTCACATTTGCGAATACACTAAATTTTATTCAGACCAGATAAAAACAATGACTTTGCCAGTCGTTTCATTCATCATGAAGTCTGCATTTGTGACACTGCTTTGCGTAACAGGTTGGTTCTAAATATGTTTCTTTTTCATAATTTGAGATCGTAACACACTGAAATCTTTTTGATTAGGTCGCTTAGTCATTTGTCTTAGTGAGTCAAAATTCGTCTTGACTTAATTGACAAAGTTAAATTGTCATATTTTGTAGAAGTTTGTCAAATGAAAGAAGGAGCCACACGTTCCACATTGCCTTTGTATGATGATTGTTCCTCCAGCTAGCTATATAGTGACTCCATAAAGCTGTATGTCAGGGTCCACAGAGTAGCAACTGGGGCTTTCTCCTCCAGAAACTTTCACAAAATTCTTTGATAAAAGACGAAAAATGATATATTATATGTTTGAAAGTTTTCTAATTCACTTTTCGTCTAATATCCAAGAATCTGCCGGTCGTTTCAGGAATCTACAATTATTGGAAAGTGTCAGGTGGACTACCAGAGACATCAACTTATTTTCTCATAAATCTTAGTCAGCATATTAATGCCTTCTAATTTATGCACAACCTGACAAATAACTAGGTTCATGATACAAGAGAGCCATTCAGAAAGCTCAGACAATTTTTTTTCCCAAGGCATTTAGTGACATCATAAAATTAGTCAAGTTACATATCTTGGCTGACCTATTGAAGTTTTTCAGGATAAGGGAACTAAGGTGGTTACTAAGACATGAAACACCCACTTATGAGCTACTTAGGTACTAACACTAGTAGCCATGGTCCCTTAAATGGGTCCTTACAGCACATTTGGCTACTTATGATAACTGTAAGGCACCTAAGAATCCACTAACAGCCAAACATAGGTACTTATGGGTACTTATGTTAGTTCCATCCACTTCACTGTGGCAAAACCAGACGAGGGTAACTGAGTTACCCTCGTCTCTAAATTAGCCTTAAATATTATGTAACATTGAATCTGAGCCTATTACTTCTGTTAACTGTTGTCCTCATAGTGTATTACATCTGTCATTGATCGAAAATGATATTTCAATAAAGAGCCATGATTAATTCACTCTCTGAAGGTCATAAAATGACTTAAAGTACTACTAAAATGACGAGGGTAACTGCATCCTAAGACGAGGGTATTTGTGACCATGCCTGTTGATATGACGAGGGTAACTGCCCTTTAATTTTCATCCAAATATACTAGAAATGCATCATTGAATTGTAAAGTTGGTCAGTACAGCTTACGCTTGTGTTCCGGATGATCAAGATATTTAAACTGCATTGTGCACGACTGCAGTGAACATAGTGCTCTCATCAAGTCTCTTCTAATTTAGCCATTGCCTTGGAACACTCAAGTGGTGTTAAGGTCTGAATATTTTCATAAAGAAAATCATACTATTAATTCCTGGGCCAATCCGTCTCTCCCAGCCAAACTACTCATTGCCAAGTTATGAAAACTTACAAGTGACTTTCTGTAACGCCCCAGAAGGTTTTAGACAGGGTTTTGTGCTCCAAATTTTATTACTTCTTGGCTTTTATACATTTTCACAAAGCATCAGCCTATAGCTCAATGTTGTGGTGATTGTGCCTGGAACTTTCAGATAATGTTCTCCCAACATGTTCTCCCTTTTCACGGGCATTATGCTACTATAAGTTCATGGACCCCTTTGCCTATCCACAAAAACTTGCATGGAACCTTTTCTCATCCACATGAAGGACATAAGCCGGGTTTTATCTTGAAAATTACATTTAATGTTTTGCCCCTGTCCTACCAGTTCGCAACCATGGATTATCTAGAGGCTATCAAATGTTGCAATGTTTGGTAGGATTGTCATTCAATATCATTTTTGAGGGTATATAGCTTCATCTGGAATAGGTGCTATACAACATCGGAAATGCACACTTCCTACAGCCAGGTCAAAGGCATCTACATACATGTATAATTGTATTATGTATACAATACTATACATGCGTGCTTTGACTTCTGCTGCAAAGTGACATCACTTTAGAACTCCTCATTTCAACTTGATGCAACTTGCAAATTACCCCACCAATGTATCAACTGCATAGCTTCAGATTGTAAAGTGTGAAGACAATGTCATGAGGCTGTGGACGGAGTTATGTGTCCCTCCGTCCCTTGGCCATTACACTTTTAAATTCCAAGTCCTCCATAGCTCTACCCACAGGCCACAGCCTCTGTCACGGTTTTGTCAGACCATGATAAAAGATGAATTTGTAAAGTTGAATGAGGATCAGGTCTAGAGTGTATATATCATGTATAACCAAAAAGGTCTGACAAGATTTCACCTCCAAATGTTATCTTTTGGATGATTAAAGCTTATGACCCAACTGTGCGGAAGAAGATGTGACAAACAAAAACGGCGACTTGGCCTTACATTAACCAAAATCCAAAATTATTCTTTCCACACATTCAAAGACACAACAACAGTGAGTTGCAAAGCAGTGAAAACATAACAACAATTAGCTCCATGCAAGCAGCAAACGTTGTTCAACAAATAGCTACTGCGTCAGTCTGATGATAATGTATGATAAAATAGGCAATGGCACAAAATCAATTTTTTATATATATACTGAGCATTAGACATCCTAACTTGAAAACTCAAAATGTGTTGGTCGCTCTCTGCCTCCTTCCCTTCTCCCTGCAGCAGTTGCTGATCCAGGGCCTATATATCATTTTCATTGCCTTATATTGCCTTCTCTGTATAATGTTTCTCTTGCCTCTTCCCTCTCTCCTAGTCACTGGTGACCTCTCTCCTCGCCTCCTCTCTGCACATTTGCCTTTTCTGTCTGTTTCCTATAGCCTTTCTTCCTTCCCAGCAGCTATCCATTTTTCCTTCTCGGAATCCTAACTTTTTTATGCTTCCCCTCCATCTCTTAACCATCCCGCTTTCTCCAACTCTGCTTCTTCCTTCCTTGCCTTCCCCCTATGTTTCCTTTGCCTCTTCCCTGATGCTCTTTTCATTGTCTCTCACATTTCTCCTTAATTTGCCAACTTTTGATTCATCCCGATCCCTGCCTGCTCTATTACCCTTGTTCCTTGCATGGCCACTCCCGTCCCTATTTTCTTCTCCTACACTTCTTCATGTCTCCTGTCATGATATCTCCTCCTTCCATGCATTGCTTAATCTCAATTTTTGGAGTAAAGGAAGAGACAACTAAATGCGATTGTGAGGGTGGCAACAGTGCACTACATGATGTTCCGCATGCTGCATGGGAGGACCTATAGGCTTAAATGTATACTATTGTAAGGATGATTTTTTCTATGAAATAAGAGTTATTAATGTTATTTATTAGTATGGTATAAAGAGGCAGGAAGTGGAGGCATGTGCATTAGGCCTGATTTATTTATGACCAAACGTGCACCATTTAGGCCAACATATGGTTTGAATAGCATTGGTATTTTGGGCACTTATCATCTGATATGTGATTATTACTTTTCTCCATTTTTTACAATCATTCTTGGTCAGTCTGTATTGCCATCCTGCACTCTTTTAAATGCAAATACCCTCGTCATCATACACAGTTACCTTCGTCCTTCAATTATTGGAAAAGCAGTTACCTTCGTCCTCTTTTAACATGGGATCCAATGGGATGACCTAGTTTTTTCATATAATTTTACAAAAACGAGACGAGGGTAACTCAGTTACCCTCGTCCTGTTTTGCCACAGTGCACTTGCAGAGCATGAAGTCTACTAAGAATGTCCCCTTAGAAGGATTACAGAAGTGAGAATGCCTTAGGTGAAAATCCTTTGTTTGACAAACTTTGTAGATTTCATTTCGCACTGGTTCATCAAGCCCACACTGAGAAAAACACACCAGTTAACTGACTTGCATTGTTTTACCAACACATACGTAATCTTGATAAAACTGACAAATCAAGAAGCGCAGCAGCAAACCCATGACTGCACAGTAATCAGTGGCATAACTGGGGGTCTCGAGTGGGGGGACCTGGGGGGGGGTACGCGATTCTCTGGGGGGGGCACCCACAATATTATTATTTGTATATTTAGCCAGAGTTGGAAAGTTCATATGGGGGGCACCTGGGGGGCACAGGTCTAATGGGGGGCGGGGGGAGGGGCACATGCCGCCCTGTGCCCCCCCCATAGGGACCCCACTCGCACAGTTCTGTTTCTGGAACAATGTGATGGAGCATGTGCCATCAATTATTCTGTAAGAAAATACCTTGATATACATTGGAAGGATGTTGGATGAGGGGGTGGGGTCTAGACTGAAACAGATTTTACTTTATTTTCAGTGCCTCTGCATCAATAATTTTGGTTTGAATTGAATGAACTTATCAATGAGATAGATAATCTTCCAAAACCAAAAAAAATAAATTGTACTGTAAAGGCTGCATGCATTCCAGAATTTACTCAAATTCTCACTAGGGGAGACTGGGGCAAGTTGTAACTTTTATAAACCATTGATAATTTGAAACTAAATCTGGCTGATGATTCCCTAATCTGATACATGAAGCCAGTGTTGGAGGTTCGAGACCTGCCTCCATTGATGGTCATATTCTGATGGTGTGGGCCTTGCCTCAGTCTCAGCTGCACCACACAAAAATGTCATTTTTGATTGTGAAAATTCTGTACTCAAAATTTATAAATATATAAAACTTACAATTGGCCAGTGCTGAATTAGCAACATAAATGTCTCCTGCCCCATGTAACTTTTAATTTAACATGTTTCACTGATATGTTGTCAGAATTGTGAGTAACACTTAAGCGGTAATTAGAGTGACATTGTCCCCAAACCAATTTTGGAGTGACTGGTGGCATGATAGTATACATTTAGACAACCAATAAATTGTGTCAATATAAGGTACTATAACAAACCAGTTATATGCTGCAAATATTACATGAATGATTAAAATATGAGAAAAAAAGCTAAAATACAATGTAAGTTTAAAAGAAAAAGGGATCAACCAACCTGACTAATCCAGTGATGAGCGGACGATAAACCTTAAAAAAGTAAAGTAAAGTAAAGTAAAGTAAAATTTTATTTAAAGTCGGTGGTGAAATATAAAACAAGCAACACAAGCTACAAAGCTTTTGACCGACAAGATAAAATCAACAATAACAAGCGGCAAAATGATGAGATGAATTATGTACAGATGAGTTTTCAGAAAGCATTAATCATTAATAAGCCCGTTTGTGTCTTCACAATATACAATGTGGGCCCTTATTTTACAAAGAGTTCCTTAGACATAGAAGACATGTTCCACAATCACATATATTCAGACTATTGCTTTTTATCAACGCTGACTTAAAAGAGACTATGTCCGGGCTGCACTTAATGTGAGAGGGTAGAATATTCCACAATGAGGGAACTTGATATCGAATAGATCGCTTGCCATACTGAATTGTGTTAAATTGTGGTTGAATTAACTTGTTATTATCTCTCATGTTGTACGGAGATACCTGTTTATTGAAAAATGAACTTTCAACAGGCGGCGCTAAGTTGTTCGTGACTTTGAAAACAAATTCAGCTAAGTTATACCTATGCTTAACATAGAGCATCTTCTTATTCGTTTTCAATAGAATATCATTGTATGTACTCTCATAATCATTACAGACTAATCGTAAAGCAACACAGGGTTCAGATTTGCAACCTAGAACTCTTTGTTAAGGTCCACCATTATCTCCCTAATTGTTGTTTTCCATTGTTTTAATTGCTTCACAAAGTAAGTTTTTTTAATAGAAAATCACCCCAAGGCAAAAACGACACAACTAACCTAAGTCTCCCCTACCTTTTTTTTAAGTAAAAATTTGAATAATACACAACTGCACATGTACCAGACCCAAGTGACAAATGTTAAAAATATCCATTCCACAATATTTATGGTAATGTACATGTTTGAAGAAGGAGGACGCATACCGTACACCAAATTCATGGTGTTAACAGAAGGTCTCGGTTTAACAATGCATATTTTATGGTCTTATATGGATCAATTAATTTTGATTTTATACGTAATTTAAAAGCTCTGTTCACTTTTTCTGAATTTCTGAATTTTTCTGTTCATACATTTATTTATTTTTTTTTTTTGCCCTGTTTCACTTTCGGCCAAATTTTTTAATTTTAATTAGCTATTCTATCAGGATTTAAGGTTGAGTACACACTATTAAATAGTTCCTGAAGCAGCTATGAAGCACAAGTGAAGGGGGTCTCATGCCCCATACCATGTGGGGCCTCTCGCCCCCAACCCACATATTTTAATTTGACCTCTATATTTTGAACTAAAATCCAAAAAAATGGTCCAAATCATATTTATGTGATGGTCATAACGTGAAGCAATGCAAATATCCATTATACTTTTAAAAATTTCCAAAGTTATTTCAGACAATGCCTTTCAAAAAATAAAGCAAAGTTACAAAACCATGCACATTTTTTTGTTTCTTTAATTTCTACTATTGTTTGGTGCTGTTCGCCCTGAAAATTTGTGACGTCACTTAAAATGCCTCTAGCTCCCATCCTATCAATAAGAAAACGCACCAAAAATGTAAGTTTAGATATAACCCGGGGGGGGGGGGGGCTTTCACCTAACCCGGGCTTCTCACCCTGCCCTACTCTATCATTTTTTAGATATGATTCAGTTAATTTCTTCATGACTTGTGACTTTCTTCAATCTTCTGGAAACACCTATAGACTTGTGAAAAAATGCAAACGTTTTATGTTTAGTCGTGTTTTAATATGAAAAATAAGAAATGCCTTGCTATTGCAATTACCACATATCAACTTAGGCTTTAGAGTAATTCTTCTTCTTTATTTTGACCTTGTTGTTTGTGAACATAGCTATTTAATTGCACCGTCGAGTAAATTTAACGCAAATAAAAATCACCTAATCTATCAATTCTGTTCTTTGCAGTTGTGCTGGTACAACATGCTCCATATTCAGCATCGGTGAATTTTGTAAGACCAGGGAATGTTGGAACAGACATTCTCAATGGCCAAGAGGCTACTCCAGGACAATTTCCTTTCGTGGTAGCCATAATGTATAATGACACATTTCAAAATTTGTACAATCATGCATGTGCTGGTGCGCTTATTCGTGACAGGTGGATGTTGACCACAGCAGGATGTACCCCTGACATGTAAGTATAATTAACTGGAATGCCCAATGGAGAGATGGGCAACTTGAATTCAGTGAGGCTCTGCATGTGGTTGTCTGAAAATTTAAATATAACAGGTTAATGATGTGAGGTCCGATCGAGGTTAGTGTGTCCTTCTGTCCGTCGACCATTAACTTTTGAATTCCCCTTCCTTTCGTGATTGCTTAAATTGGATTTTGAGTTCCCTGTCCCTCCGCTCCGGATGGGGTTTTCTGTTCCCAATGTCCCTGAGCCATTATACTCTTGAATTCCCTGGACCTTTGCTATTTTCCATTGAAATCCCTGTAATCCAGAGCTGTGTGGTCACGGTTAGCGTGCTAGCAGTGTGGGGTGGTGTGGTCCCAGTTAAGTGTAGTTCATTAATTGCAGGCGAGCCGGTCATGCTTTTGGGTGACTGCGCAGAGCTCTAGCACATGGCATCCTTCATTCTTTAAAATAACTGAACTATAAGAATACAATCCAATGATATATGCTGATGATATTACGATTTGCACACTTCAGGTCCAACTTTGCTGCAATTCCAGGCCTCAATGACTTAACTGGAGTTGACCCCACCTTTCCTAGAAGAATTGGTTTCGAGAAGTATGTTGTACGTATGCTATATGTTTTGCAAAGTTCTGATTTTCTTTTTGCATGGCATATGTTTCAGAAGGAAATTACTTTTTTTAGTAAAAAAAATCCGAATGCTTGTTATCGCAGTGTCCTACACTGAAAAAAAAAATTGTAAAATTTACGGTAAAATAGCTGGCAGTTTTGGGTGCCAATAAGTTGCTGTGAAGTTTACAGACTAAAGCCGTAAATATGTAGCGTCATTGAAACCGTATATTTTACATGTTTTTACTGTAACTTCAACAGTTCAAGCGTTACTATGGATGGTGAGCAATCCGTAATTTTTACTGGAATATGCCTGTAATATTGACAGCCCCCTCATGCTGCCATTTTGTGCAATGTTTAACTCTTGTTAAAAAACATAATTATGACCCAGAGCAATTACTGTTTAGCAGTGGAGCGTTCTAAATCACAATTCAATAGAAGAGAATATTTTGATGCTTTTTAATGTAATATCTGTATATAGGGAGTTTTTTTATAATTATGAAAAAAGCTATATCAACACCTTTTGCCATTCAGTAAATTAATGGTTCTACCCGTCTACATTATAGGAAATATAATTTTCCTAGTTTTCTTACTTTTTTCCTTAAAGCATCAGATTAGCAAGCCTCAAATTTTTTAGTGGAACATGACTATCTTTATTCCAAAAGTGTTATCAAGTCACAGATCTAAATTTTGACAAATTTTAAATTAAAAACAACAATAACATCTTGCTTGATTTTAAAATTTTTATTAGCAATTTTCATCACATTGTTTTGGGCACAGAGTAAAATATATGAATATCACTAAAATTACCAACGCCTGGTTTGACTACCTCAATTTATCCATGGCAATTCTAGCGTCCAAAGGGAAAACCTAGTAAGTCACATTTTGGGCCAAATTGAGTTAAGGTCAAAATAGGACTTGAGACATGTTTCTGTATATTTATTAAGTTTAGATTTTTGAGAAGTGGCCCATTACCCCAGAATGACACTGGCAAATCCCAGTAAGTCTATCTCTTACTGCACGGACTGAAATTTAAAAGTCAATTTTCTCAGAATGTCCTAAATATGACTTACTAGGTTTTCCCTTTGGACGCTAGAATTTCTCCTCAGTGAATCTTAACCATCATGTAGTTATAAAAAGTTTATACTTCCATGAGTCAAGCTGGATACAGAATGTACCGTGTAGCTTGTACAGAGAACTAGCATATATATGATAATGAACAAGCAAAGCCTGCAGGGAACCTTTTTCAGGAATCACATCCTTCAAATTTGCTAGATGGTAAAATCCTATTTTTTCTCTCATGAAACAGGAGATGATCATTAAATTTTGGTTTGTTGAAAAGCAAATCAATTTAATTTTCGAAGTATGATCTATAAAGATTATGTTGGTCTTCTTCGTTCTCTTCCTTGTCTTGGTGTTTCAGTGTCTTCATAAAAAAGCACCTGAAGAGAAAAATGGTCAATTGAGATATTTTTCAAAAACATTAATGCATTCTTTTTTGATAAAATGAATTGATACTGTTGGTGTCAGGAAGGAAGAACGTCTTACCTTAAAAGGAATTCTTGTTAGTTGCAGGTTCGAAAATTGAGGAGCCTCAGAGGAGGACTGATGTTGTGGCATACAAAAAGATCCATATGGTCTGGCGGTATAAAATATTTCATGTCTGAAAAGAAAGAGAAGTTTATTATAATTTGAGTTAGGTCCAGTAATGTAAATTTATCACACATTTTACACTTATAAACAAACGAGCAGTCACAGAGAGTTAAGAAAGACAGGGGTTGCATTTGTGCATTGCTAGGATTAGTTGCATAGATACGATTGCCCAGCTGGATATGATGGCTTAGGGGATGACCAATAATAATAACTTCTTGGCCAGTTTTGGTGAAATAAATAAATTCATTTTTGGCAGTCTTGAAATAAATAATTTCTGCTTGGGGTGTTTCTAATTAATATACGGGGAATTGGCACGCTGAAATAATTCGCCGCAATAGTTATGCAGATGATTTGACAATCATGGCCCCTACCATTGCAGGCCTACAGCAAATGATCCACATCTGTGAGGATTATTCTGAGGAATACGGCATCAAGTTTAACCCTTCCAAAACTGTCTGTGTTGCATTTGGGAAGAAGGACACACAGTTGTTAAATCAAATAAAACTTGATGGTAAGGCTGTCAGTTGGAGTGACACAGTTAAGCACCTAGGAAATCACCTGATGAGTTCGCTTTCTGATGAAGAGGATCTTCGCATTAAGCGCAATGAACTTTACAGAAGGACAAATGCTATATGTGCTCATTTTAAAGTTGAGAGTAAAACACTATACCGTCTGTTTGACAGTAAGTGCTGCTCCTTTTATGGCAGCCAGACCTGGGACTTTAGCAGGCCCTACATGAAAAACCTAGAAACTGCGTGGAAGAAATGTGTCAAAAATTGTGTGGAAACTCCCCCGAATGACTCCCACAGAAATTGTTTTATCTCTCTGCAAGAAACCCTGTCTGATGGATCAGCTTGGGGTAAGATTCATGAATTTTATCAAAACTATTGATAAAGGAGACAATCTTTTGCTGAAACTTGTCCATCGGAACAGTATCATATATAATGGACTATTGAAGAGAAATTCTGACTATTTGGCCTCTCGTTGGAACAGTAACACTCTAAAATTCGATTTCAAGCCGAAGGAGCCACACATAGTGGATGAACTTGTTGATATCCGTGATGATATACTGGAGGTGAAAGACTTTAATAAAGCTGAAACCAATTTCATACTTAATTGTTTGTGCTGCGGCACCATTTAAACTCAATTTTTCATATATACCCTTTCTTTTTGTAATTGTACTAAAATACGAATAAATGCTTATAATAATAATAATAATAGTGAAATAAACAATTTCCCGCAAAAGAAAACTGCAAGCCCCCCTGGTTATTAAATGGTCGCCTTCTTATATCACTGCTTGCTTTTTTCAGTCAATGAGAAACCAGGGTTTTGATGTGATATATATATTTGTATTTGAAACTTTAAACGGCCCAAGACATGGCATGCTTGATTGATCATAAGTTTCGAAATTGGATCAAAATTGACAAAAACACACACAAATAGCAAACAGATTGGAAGAGTAAATAAAATATAATTTGTCACTATACTCAGAGAAAATTTGTAAAATGTTAAGTAATTTTATGCTGAATATTTCACCGTCATAAAATTCTGTAGTTTCTTTAAAAAATCTGCAGGAAGCAGCAGAATTCTGCAGTTCTACAGCTCCCTGTAGGAGTTTTGAAGCTCTGTTATTTCATCCAGCTTATGCAATGCACCTGCAAAGTTCAGAATTCTTTGACAAGGTCTTGTCGTAGACGTTTGGGGTTGGGTTGGGGGGTCAGGTTGGGGGGATCGGGGGTTTTGGTGCTCGTCTGGCCCAGCAGGGTTTCTGAAAGTTTCTGCAGCAAAATCTGTTATTCTATAAGAGTTATGTATCTGCCTGCAGAATTCTGCAGCTGCCTGCAGAATTCTGCAGCTGCCTGCAGGATTCTGCAGTTTCTTAGAACTCTGAAGAATTCTGCAGTACTGCAGCTCCTTGTACGATTTCTGAAGCTCTGTTACTTTATCTAGCATATTGTTATGCATCTGCAAAGTTCAGAACTCTTTGACAAGATCTTGCCACTATACCCTGGAAATGTCAGTTTGGGGGGGGGGGTGTAATGGCAGCGTTGCAAAAATATCGGATTTAAATTTTAAAAAATTCTAAAAATCAGATTTATTTGATTTACAGATTTTTTAAAATTTTAAGTGGTATGGGGGGGTCAGGTGCTTTTCTGAAAATTTTCAGATGATCAAATGATTTAAATCAAGCAACCCTGGGTCACAGTACGGGGGGGGGGGGCTTCGGTGGGTGAGGGTCGTGTGTTATTGTGCTCGTCTGTCCCGGAGGCGTTTCTGAAAATTTTTGCAGCAAAGTCTGTAATCCTGTAGGAGTTATAACATGCACCTTGGGAGGTTTTATGCACCTTTGCAAATAGCTTCAGAATTCTGCAGTTTCTTAAATTCTGAAGGCAGCTGTAGTATTGGTGAAATTCTGCAGGAAGCTGCAGATTTTTTAAATACTGCCACTTCGTGCAGAATTCTGCAGCCCCCTGCAGAATTCTGTAGCTGCAGAAGTGCATAAAAACCTCCCAACCTGCATTACTCCTACAGAATTACACATTTTTCTACAGAAACTTTTCAGAAATGCTGCAGTGACAGAGGACCACCAAAACTCCTGACCCCCTGCTAACCCCCAAACCAATACAGCCCCAAATCAACGTTTCCTGGGTAGCGGCAAAATACTTGTCAAAGAGGTCTGAACTTTGCAGATGAATGGCAATAAGCTGAAAGAAGCAACCTTGCAGGGAACTGCATAATTCTGCAGCTTCCTGCAGAATTTTTAAGAAACTGCAGAATTCTGCAGCTTCCTGCAGAATTTTTAAGAAACTGTAGAATTCTGCCGACAGCTGCAAAGCAAAAGTGCATAAAAATTCCCGAACTGCATAACTCCGACAAAAATGCAGATTTTCCTGCAGGAACATTTCAGAAACAATACAGTGACAGAGGACCACTATTTCTGAAGTTCTCCAATTGGCTGCAGAATTCTGCAGGCAGCTGCAAATTTTTTTGGAAATTCTGCAGGTTCCTGCCGAAGTGCATAGAACCTCCCAAGCTGCATTATTCCCACAGAACTGCAGATTCTGGTGTAGAAACTTTTCAGAAGCGCTGCAGTGATAGATGACCACCAAAAATCAGAATTTTGCAGCTTCCTGCAGAATATTTTAAGTAATGCATTCTTCGTGAAATTTTGTAGCTTCTTATTGATTTGCAGAAAGAAATTATGTACTAATCAGTTTTTTTTGCTACACCCTGTAGCAAAAAAAGGCAGGTTTTATTAGAAACTAAACATAGTTGAAAGTTTATCCATTTCCTGGAGAGAGTTCTTATAGTAAGTGGAAATGAACATAAGGTAACTTGTAAAAGTAGCTTACCCTAAGTTGGTATTCAACATGGCTGGGGACTAGTGAGGAGTTGAAATTACAGGAAAGAGCAGCTGAAGGATTCCTGAGACTACCAGCACCTGGAAAGCAACACAAAAGTAGCTCTGTTCATGTTTTTAGTTATTGAATAAAAAAACAACATTTACTAAAGCCATTATTTACATCACTTAATCTTGTCTCATGAAAGGAAACAGACTGAGGTACTCTAGAGATATAGAAACTTTTCTAAGAAGTCATAATTTATTTGCAAATTGATTTGCGAGATTCCCAACCACTAAATGCACTGAGGGAAAGTATTTTTCAAAAGTTTCGATACATTTAGCCAAATGCTATAAACGTTCATCCTGATTATAATATGGTGCCCGTGAAAGTAAGCACACCACTGGATGATTCGCCTTCGAATTCCCCATTGAGAATTTGAAATTTCACAACATATTTAAGGGGTATGAAATGTTTACAAAAGAAAAGTCATAAAACATGCATAGAGCAGGCTGCCGAAGTAAACAGTACTAAACACCCCTCTGGAGCGGTCTTCCATTTCTTGTAATATCTTCCTTCTAGAATACATCATCAATCTCTACATGCTCATACTGACCTCTTTTGCGACAGATATACACCATAAAATACAGGGTGATCAGGCATAGAAGAGTAGATTAAATTCAATCAGTGATAATGAGTGTTGCAAAAGTAAACACCCCCCCCATGTGAGTTGTGATGTTCTTTATTGATAACTATGTTGTTTTGACCTGATGAAGTAAAAATTATGATATATAGATTTGATCCTTGATTTGTTTTTGGCATTTTGAATTGTTTTACCTAAGAATATCCACTGGATATTCTTAGGTTTTACCCTATATTTGTAAGGTTTGTGGATGGACAGTATCACAAAATCGAACAATTTTAATAAAATTGTAACAAGAATCTGCAGATTCAATTGGTGGAAAAAACTGAAAAATATTACATTCTGTTCATTGAGCAGCTGAGTTTGGTTTGCAGATAAGATTAGCCACTATACCAAACACGTCCACTGGACTTTATACACGTTTTTCTGGTATTCAGATTAGCTTTATAGTACGAAATTCAGTGCCTCAACCAATCACATGAAGTGCATTTACCACGTTTTACTGGCCTTTTGCAGAAACTCATACTTATTGAAATTTCAGTAAAGAATGACGAAAGACGGCTGCCAAAACGGCTGTCACAAATTGGCCTTCATCTTGAATTTATCGTCATGTTAACAAACAATACCCACAGGCCAAGGTCACTTTTGGCAGTTCAGGAATCAAGAAAGATTGCTGCTAAAGTGCCCCCTATCTTGGATTTCTCGACATGTTCCCAATTCATACTCACAGGCCAATACCTGAACTAAATTTCAACTATAAGCCAGATATAAAGGTCACAGTGGGCAGATCAAGAATGGTCGCCATTTTGGAGTGGCCATTTTGGCAACCATATTGGATTTCTAAGAAAGCAGAAGAACGTAAAGGTGTGCACTTGTTGTAACTTGTAAAAAAAAAAATTATTGAGTAGCCTACCCCTCTGAGGTGACCCCCAGCCTGGTAGTATAACTCAGCAAAAGAAAATTCCGCGAGGACTCCCTTCAGGTCACCCTCTCAGGCCTTGTAAAATATACAATTTTAAAAGTACCTCTGCCAAAAGCTGCCAAAGGTGACCCTAAGGGGCCGACCAGATGATAGTTGGGGGGGGGGGCTATGGACTTTAACCCCGAGACAAAACTTTTTCTTCATTCGCGTTGACGAACAATTTTTTTGCTTGCGAACGCCCAACAAATTTTCAATCGGAATTTTAACATTACGGTACCCTAGCTACAGATGGAAACAAACTTTTTTTTTATTTCCATGTGCTGAACAAACTTTTTTTTCAATTACAAGTGGGAAACAATCTTTTTTTTTCACCAAATATCCATAGCCCCCCCCCCCAAGATCATCTGGTCGGCCCCTAAGCCTAGCAATATAAATAGCCAAAAAACAATTTTTTGTGAGTACACCCCCAAGAGATGACCCCCTTGGGTCTTGTTGAATAAAGTACCTCTGTCCAAGGTGACCTGCTGTCTTGCGATAAAAGTAGCCCAAAAAAAATTATTTTTTTGTGAGTACCCCCCGGAGATGACACCTCGGACTCGTAAAATATAATTTTAAAGTATCCCTATTGGCTAATATGACACCGTCCATTTCCAATATCCTGATTAGCTCTGAACAGCCACACCCACAAAATTATGAAATTTCCAGTGAAGCAACAGCCTATAAAAAACACCTGTCGATTCATCACACCTTGCCACGTGCTCTCAAATTAGCCCACTTGAATTGCTTTTAACTGTCAATTCCCACACACTCAAACCTGTCAATTCCCACACACTCAAACCTCCCGCACTATGACCAAAACTGTCTTGCTGTCATTATGCGACACACCTTCAAAAGTCAACCAAATCCCAAAACCCAATTAAAATCAAATAGATAAAAGCAAATATCTAATGACTTTGATACTCTGCATTTGTGAAGTTTTGAGGTTGAATGGGATACAGAAATATTTTTGAGACCTAATTACATGTCGTCCCTAATTACTCATCAACATCCTCAATAGCAGTGTCAGAATGAAGTGGCATTGAGTTTTGGATACTCTTTCCTAGATAAGCCCCCCCCCCCCATAAAGCAAGAAATGTGCTTGACAGGCAGGGACACCCAGACACTACCTAGAAAATGCTTTGTAATTTAGTTTCTGCAGCAGAAGTTGAATTTTTCAAAATGTTCCCAATCCATACCCACAGGCCAATGCTTGTACCAAATTTCATAAGTCTAAGCGAAAGATCAAGGTCACATTGGGCAGTTCAAGAATGCATGCCATTTTGTAGAGGCCATTTCGTCAGCCATCTTGGATTTCTTGAAATGTTCCGGATCCAGACCAAATTTCATAACTCTATGCAAAACATGAAGGTCATAATGGGCAAATCAAGAATGAAGAAAGATGGCCGACAAAATGGCGGCCACCTTGGATTTATTGACATGTTCGCAATCCATACCCACCAGTACTAAATTTTATAACTATAAGCGAAATATTGAGGTCATAGTGGCAGTTCAAGAATGCCAGCCATTTTGTAGCACTACTTGGCCATTTCGGCAGCTATCTTGGATTTCTTGACATGTTCCCGATCCATACCCACAGGCCAAGACAGGTACCAAATTTCATAACTCTAATAAGCAGAATATTAAGGTCACAATGAGCAGTTCAAGAAAAAAGAAAGATGGCCACCAAAATGGCCACCACCTTGGATTTCTCAACATGTTCCCAATCCATATCCACAGGCCATTGCCTGTACCAAATTTCATAACTATAAGCGAAATATTAAGGTCACAAATGAACTCTTATACCAACCTGAACCGGGACAACGACGTCACCAATAACGAGTGACGACAATTGCTCTTTGTTTTCAAAGAAGACAGATGAGCTGAAAATGGAATAACACAAATAAATTGCTGGGGATTTAAACTGTGGTTATTTGTCTTAGTTAAGTGAGATGATATCCACAATGCAGGCATCCAAATTTTTATAAAGAAAGCTCTGTGGGGCACAGTGAAACAGTTTAAGGCGGGGTACAAACAAGAATCCGCGGATTCAAAGCCTGGCTCAAGTGGCAGTGATGACGGCAAAATATGTGGCAGTGATGACAGCAAAATATGTAGCAATGCTGGTGAAATAGTTAAGTCTACTTTTTTGGAAATGGCAGAGAAAGGTGGTTCTGCATTGCGACAAGTGAAGTGCTGTTATTGTGGTTGTTCCATGAACAAAATAATATCCAAATAACCATGAAAAGAATGTGTACGATTTTTAAAAATCTTGAAGTCACCCAATTTCCTCCTTTGAAAATATTGGCGAAATTGAAAAAAATTTGTTTTTTTAATCTAGGAAAACAATTATTTTCTCTTTTTTTAATTTAGGAAAAAAAAAAATTTAATCTTGGAGCAAAAAATTTTCAAATATTGAACAACCTTTATCCCAGACATAATTGAACAATGTCGTGAGTGGATGCAATAGGTGTTCCGATAAGTTCTTATAGAATTCATTACCGATAACAAAATAATATCCAAATAACCACGAAAAGAATGTGTACGAGTTTTTTAAATCTTGAAGTCGCCCAATTTCCTCCTTTGAAAAAAATGCGAAATAGAAAAAAAACTGGAACAAAAAAATTGTTTTTATCTAGGAAAACAATTTTTTCGGAAAAAAAAAAATTTAAATCTTGGAGCAAAAAATATTTAAATTTTGAAAAACAGAAGTTGCCCGATTTCCTCTTTTTGAAAAAAAAAAATTAGTGTAATTTTTAAAAAGTTGAATTTTTTTTTTTTTTTTTTAATCTTGGAAAAAAAATTTTTGAAATTGAAAAAAAAAAGTAATTTCCATACATCTAGCTACCCTAACAAACCAATAAAACACAAAAACAGATATATTGAACCTGTAGTTATTGAACAGTAGAGTTGACAGACAATATTTTCAGACCATTACTCCTGAATTAGCCTGGTGAGCCAGGCTAATAAAAACAAAGTGCCTGTCATAAACACAGGAGATTTTGCACTAATTTGTATTGATACATTACAACTAATTTTATTATACAAATAGACAAACTTGGCACAGAAGCCCCTGTGGTCATAAACCTCTGATTTTAGTGAGCCATATCCAAAGGGAAGCATCAAAGAACTGCGATTAGTACGTAACAGGTGCAGCAGGTT
The DNA here is from genome assembly GCA_026936325.1 of Platynereis dumerilii. Taxonomy (NCBI): domain Eukaryota; kingdom Metazoa; phylum Annelida; class Polychaeta; order Phyllodocida; family Nereididae; genus Platynereis; species Platynereis dumerilii. The sequence goes on from JAPTHN010000316.1 coordinate 30,489, forward strand.
CAATAAGCCGTTCAAGTGTTCTGTGCAATGAATTTGTCAATTTTTACCTTCAGCGAAAGAAATTTGAAGAAGGTATTGTAATCATTGGGGTAAAATGTTGTCTGGCAGGCAGCAGGCAGATTAGGCCGCGGATGGGTCGTTTCTAGGCCAGTACTTGGCCTCTATTGAATGTACATGGAAGCAATTTGGTACACATATACCCTGTATGGTCTAGTTGATACTTTTGTGGTCTGATGTATAGATATTCCATACTTTTTTGAAATAATTAAAAAAAATATATATAGAAATTATTTGTGTTTTTCTGGGCCAAGACTCAACAACTATTGCATGTTCATGGATGAAATTTGGTACAGATGTGGCCTATATGGCCTAGTTGTGCCTTTTGATGGTCTCATTGATAGATATTCTATACTCTTCAAAAAAAAGAGAAAGATATAATAAATTTTTGTTTTTGTTTTTCGGGCTAAGACTCAGTCACATTGCCTGCATGGTCTGGTTGTGCCTTTTGAAAGGTCTGGAAAATATTATATACTTTTTTTTTAATAAAAAAAAGAAATTTAATCTTTGTTTCTGGCCCAAGACTCGGGTCACTATTTAAGGTTTGGTACACATATGGCTCATATGGTCTATTTGTGCCTTTTCATGGTCTGACTGATAGATATTCTATGCTTTTTATAATATTGAGAACAAATATTAAAAGTAATTGTAATCTTCTAAAGGTGTCATTCACTGAAGGTTTGCTGCCGCGCAACGTATGTTTTTTTAATGTTTTCTCAATATTTCATAGAGCATCAAATATCCATAAATCAGGCCATCAAAAGACACAACACGATATAGGCTAAGGCTATATGTTACACCAAATTTCATCCATCAACATGCTATTGTGGCTGATTCTTAGGCAAGAAAAGAAAAAAAAAAAATTTCAATATTTTTTTCATTTGCTATATATATATGGTTCCCATCAATGAGACCACCAAAAAGCGCAACTAGGCCATATAGGCTATATATATCTGTACCAAACTTCATCCATGTTCATGAAGTAGTGGCTGAGTCCAGGCCCGGAAACTTTAAAATGATTTTATATATTTTTTCAGACATTTTTTAAAAAGTAGAGTTTTACAATATTCATTAATCAGACCATCAAAAGGCACAACTTGGTCAGATAGGTTATATTTGTATCAAATTCCATCCATGTACATGCAATAGTGTTCTGGAAACAAAACGATTTTTTTTTTTTTTAATTTTTCTAAAAAGTAAAAATATTCATCAATAAAACCATCAAAAGGCACAACCAGGCCACATAGGCTATATGTATACCAAACTTCATCCATGTAGGCCTACATGCAGTAGTGGTGGAGTTTTACATGGAAACATTCTACCTGCCTACCTTCAAAACACCCAGCTGCATGTCCACAGGACATGCGGAAGGACAACATTTTTCAAAAGTGATTACAATACCTTCAAACTTAATTCAATGCAGGTTAAAACTTTGCACTATAATAACCATCTTTTATCACAATTTTGAATAAATCTGCACCACTACTACAAGTGTGGTTGCCATCTGTCCTTTAATGACCAGTCAGTACACAAATACAGGACGAAAAAGCCCTATCCTCCATCCACCTGGTAACCCAAACATCCCAGGAATGACCACCAAAAACTAACCTATAGAAGTGTGTATCCACCGATTGTCCTGTCAACCAAACATGGCCAGCTCCTGAAAGTAAAACATATGTATTGTCATTTTGTTCTATTTTCAAAGAAATTGAATAATGGTCTCAAGGTGAAAATCAAATTTAGAGAGCTAATGTATAGGCCTAATTAACTTCATAACTTGAAGAATATTAAGTTAAGATTTAAATTGACAACTTCATATTTGATGTTTGTGCAAAGACATGATGAATAGATTATAGAAACTATTAAGCCATGAATGTCTAATAATAGGTGTAGTAGGCATACATAGCATTATACAGATATAGATATGTACAAATATATGGAATATATAATCATATTATGATATCAATTCCAAATTAAAATGCTTTTAAAATAGAAATACTTATCTTAAAGGAGCATTAACAGGTTGTTTTATAATTACAACCTCTTGTGCGTGTGCTTTTCTTCAATGTTTAACCTGTCCTGAGTCCTTAACTGCTGTCTATTAGCACTTGAAACAATGTAACCTATATACTTGCCTTAATTGTTTCAGTTAAAACTCTTGCAACGAACGTGTGAAAAACTGACAAACAAAAAGGAAGACTCTACAGATTACTTCTGTATAAATTACATATCCATGCAGTTTTAACAGAAACTTGCCACACTGCTAACAGCACTTAACTGTTGTGTAATTACAGATTTAATCTGTATTTTGTACAGTTGCTGTAGTTTAAACAGAAACATAATGTTCCACTAACAGGACTTAACCATGGTCCAGAATGACAGATGAAATACATATGTTTTACGGCTCATGTAGATTTTACAGAAAGGTTCCATTCTGCTGACGGTTTTTGACTGTAATACGTATGATGGCTAAAACTACGTAAAGTTAACAGGATTGTGGCTGTCTTTTTCACAATCTTTTTTTTCAGTGTATTATCATCCACTAATTTTTTGTGAAGCCATTGGCTATGAAATAATATAAATGTTTTATTGGGGCAGAGGCAGATCCACGTGATGTTGGAATTGCTTACAAATGCAAATGAAAAAAATATGTCAGAAAAAAATGTTCTACTTTAAAATCTACAAGCCAATGGTCGGATCCATAGTAATGATGACCCATAAGCCCACAGGGCTGGGTGACTAAGGTCACGGGTCATGTAAATAAAGATAACAATACAAAAACACAAAATAAAGTTTACTGGATCTGGTAATGTGGGATGTCATAGGTCCACCTGTTTTTGTCCTTTTTCACCAATATTAATTAATAACATTCTATACTTTCTTTGTAGTATCCTACAGAAATGAGTGACCTTATTCTTCTTCGACTAGATGAGCCCATAGATGATGGAAATCCCTACACTCAGCCAATTGAGTATGCGCCTGAAAGCGGAGATGATTTTGTTGGAGCTTCCTGTTGGACAATGGGCTGGGGAGAACGATTTGGTAGGTTTTTGTCTAGCTGCATAACATACGAGGCCCGTTCAAATTTTTTGACAGACCTTTTACTTTGAGCTCAGAAATCAGAGACATGATACTCATCATGAGATATCAAGGCCATGGAAGTCCCCTGAAACTCCAATATTTGGGAACAGCTCATTTTGGATGACCTCAGTTATTGTCTCAGCAAATGGGTTGAACATGTGCATACCTCTTAGGAATGTAGTGTAGTACTCTAAGAAATACTGTCAGACTATAAAGAACATTTTTTCATTATCAATTGCATTCTTACATAAATTATTGTAATTATTTACACTGCTACATTCCTGGATTTTGCCAAAAAATATAGCTGTGCTAGGTGCCCAGAGCTTTCTTTTCCCATGGCAACTGAAAAGTAACTTCAACATTTCCTGCAGGACATGTATGGCCTGAAAATAACATCAGGCTGCTTAAAAGAAAAAGATTTGCCAAAAAAAAAATTGGTTAGAACTTTCAGAAAGCCCCTTGTATATGAAGTATTATTACGTACACTGCCTGCTATTTGTATGACTCAAATTCACCACAATTTAGGGACCGACCAGATGATATTTGGCTGTGGATTTTTGGTGAAAAGCAAAGATTTTTCCCACTTGACACTGAAAAAAAATAGTTTGTCAGGAAAAAAAAGTTTGTAGTTAGGGTTCCATTATCTTGAAACTGCGATCAAAAATTTTGTCACTCATCCGCATGCAAAAACAAATTGTTCATGGGCGCATCGCCCGGAGCTGAAATCCATAGGTCCCCTCAGCTATCGTTTTGTCAGCCCCTTAAGCCCCTGTCACACTTTGCCATTTTAGATAGCGTATGCATAATGCCTAGTTCACACGGAGACGTATCAGAGGGTTCTTGTCGCGGCGCTTCTTACTTTTCCAGGAAAGTAGGAGGTGGTTAAACTATTCAACAATTCGGCGACGATAATTTCGTCTACGGCGCATCTTAAACTTAAAGTCACATGACAGGTTGGTGAAGCAAGAACTTGCTTCACGAAAGATTCAACCTGTTGAATCTTTACGAAGCAAATAGTCATGATGCAAAAGACCTGAAATACCCCCAAAATGCTTGGGCGAGGCTACAGACAGCTTGGGCGAGGCTAGAGAGTGCTTGGGCGAGGCTAGAGAGTGCTTGGGTGAGGCTACTTTATCATTGAGTCAATACAACTTCGGCGACGCAACAGCACAACTCGCCGTCGCAAACATGCTGATGAAATGCCGAAACAGCTATTTGCCTCACTGCAACAGCTATTTGCTTGGGCGTAATAGAGGTGCTTGGGCGATGCTAGAGCCTGCTTGGGCAATGCTAGAGCTTGCTTGGGCGATGCTAGAGCTTGCTTGGGCGATGCTACTTTAACATGGAAGCAATGGAACTTCACCGAAGCTCCTGCCAACTCGCCGACACAACTCTCTTCCTCATTGGGGCTTGCTTCGGCACTAATTACGAGCGATTCGGCGTGGAAAACGAGTGCCTCGTCGTCCTAGGAACCATCTATGATGATGTATAACCTCTAATTGATTATATAAGGCTTCAAAAATGGCTTGAATCGCCGTAATGTGGCTTCCTGGCACCTAGACAGCTTCGCCGAACCTTACCCACTGCCGTGAGAATATTGCATAACGTGCTTAACATGTTGCTGTACGTTGAATAAGTGATCCACACGTTTTTCAATCGTTATAAACACATTCATACACGTTGAAATACGTTGTCAGCAATACGTTTTAGACACGTTTTCAACTCGTTTTAATTACGTTTTCAACTCGTCTTAGGTTAGTCCTGAACGTGAAACAGCCCCCAGAAATGCCATTGAAAAAACGTTGCTTGTAAGTTACCTGGACGTTTCTCAGGTCGTCAACGTATGACAGCCGCATTAGCAACACTATATTACCTTTTGTGCCCATTGGGTTGTCGTTGCTTCATGTGCAAAAAGAAAAAAGAAGTTTGTCCCAGGGGGCAAAATTCACAGCCCTCCCAAGTACCATCTGGTTGGCCTCTAAGTGCGACTGTACTATAACATTGTATTTTGAGAATCATCATTCATAAAGTGGTAGTGCAATAGCAAAGGTTTATGGTAACTATAGCTGTTTATTTTAGCTGGAGACCCTGAAGAAGCTGGAGTATTGCAATATATAGAAACAAATGTGATTTCGCGAGCAGAATGTGAAGAACGAACGGGAGATGATATCTCGACCAAGATCTGTGCCTTCACAGGTTATAGTGGACCATGTGGTGTAAGTAAAATTACCTTCTTCTTCTGCTTCTTCTTCTTCTTCTTCTTCTGTATTACTCCTCCATCCTTGTATTAGGATATGGAGCGCTTCTAATGAACCATGACTTTTTCTTGTATGTTATTTCCCTGAAAGTAGCGAAGAGTTACCCTACAGCTGCCAGCTTCAATAGTTGTAGGCTGTTTTGTCTACTCCAGGGCTACTCAGAAGTGGATTTTTTGTGAAAAACATGAGTCCGGGCTTTCAAATTGCAAAATGGAATTCATTGCTAAATGCTAGAAAAAAGCCACAGACAACATTATTCTTGAAATTTATATGGCTTCACTGCATCACAGTTAATAGCAGAAGACGACCGTGAAGTTTAAACTGTTTTACAATTAATACTATCTTAAAAGTGGATTGTCTACTGTAAGAGAATGATAATAATTGTGGCTGTTGGTCATAAATGGTTAGCCACTGCCGCACCATAATGAAAATTACTGACTATCAAACGGAAAATGTGACGATCAGTAGACATGATTATTATTATCATCTATTAAATTAAGAACCAATACTGTTATAATTATGAATGATTTAAACCTAATAAATACATTTTTCTAATTCTTTACAGAGAGACATTGGCGGACCACTGATATGCATACGAGGTGAGAATACATACCTGGTGGGTGTCTTACAAAGAATTGTTGATAGTTCCTGCTTTCCAACGGTTCCAGCAATATACACCAGGGTCTCCCTCCACACTCTTTGGTTAGAGCACACTATGGATAACAATTAGTATTTTTCTACTACATTGGACACGTTAACAGACATATCAATAAATCTGGATACATTGACAGAAATGTTTTAAGTATTTTCATTTGTGAGAGTTGATCACATCTTAGGCTACGAAATTTGGCAACTTAAAACCAATATCAGCTCTAAAATTTAAATTAGCCACTATACCTGGAACATAATTTGATCAATCTGATTGACAGCTATTGAAAATGTTGATCATTTCAAGGTTTGCCAGTGGGCAATTTCGTGTTACAAGCGTTTTAATCTGTATGTGATTCTAAGGTTCTTTGCCCCAAAATATATAGCATTTTAGCTGAATCTGATTGACAAAGGAACAATAGGATATCACAGTTGGTACATCAAATGTAGTAATTAAGTATATGCATTGGTTCTTCACTGTTCAAATAGCAAAATTAATATACCTTTTATCCTGAAATTGGTTTCTTAAAACGTCTTACCTAAGCTCTGATGTCATTTTAAACTGGGTCAGATTCCCCGGCTTCTAGCCCATGTGAATCCCCCAAAACCGAGCATCAGAGTTTCATCGGCCTTCTGAATAAGCTAAGTACATTATTCTTGCCAATTGCATGGAAGTGACAGATGAAAAGAAACACATTGTCACATGACCAGAAAGACTGGTAGATGGGACATGTCAGGAAGAGTATATTGGTGAGACATCTAGACCCTTAGGAAGAAGAATCTACCAACGCAAACGTTTGACATCATCTGCTGTATGGGAACACGTCGACAAAACTGGGCACAAAATCAACCGGGAGAACATCAAGACTTTTGATCGAGAACAACATGAATCAAAAAGGAAAATCAAAGAAGCCATCTACTTTAGAAGACACAAGCCTGCCCTTAACAGAGACATGGGACTGGACCTGCCACCCATCTATCAGTCTTTCTGGTCATGTGACACATTGTCACATGACCAAACTGTGAAACAGCAACATCAACAACAGCTTCCTGAGTTTGAATCAGTCTACTGAAGAAAACCATAAGAGATGGTTAAAAGCTCCAGACAAGCAAAAAATAAGATCTTTGTGTAACGAATACTCTATAACTAATATGTTAGTTTTGAATATCAAAAATAATAGTGCGCGAGCCTTATATTTTGTATGCTTTGCTCTGAAAAAAAAAAAACATTTTGAAGGGAAATTTCATAACAAAAGTCATCAATGGGGAAAATGTGATGTGTTGTGACATTTTTGACCATATCTATACCTGAAATATTAACCCATTTTCTCAATCTTTGGATTATGCTTCTGAGGATCTGGATGGGTGGGCTGAAAAAAGCTTTTTTTGTAATTTCAAAAAAAATATATGATATCATACCATTGATTTTTTTGTAATTCCAAAGAAAGTTTGTCATAGATGTGGCAAGTACACGTACTCGTACTCAAGTACATTTGCATGTACTCTTGCCCAACCCTGATGGTATGAGTACTTCGCTATTCCCAAGAGATGAAAATTGGTGCAAAGAAAACTTTGTTGGATGCATTACCTGTCAGGATACTCCAGCTTTTATGAAAAAGCATATTTTATGCTATTTCGCAGGCCTTTTAAAGACAATTTCTTGGTCCCAGTTGCTCATTTGGTTTCAGAAAGTTAGATGGAACATGCCAAAGTATTATATAGAGTCCCTAATGCATGGGAAACACAATAATGTTATATGCATTATTAATAGAAAATGTAGATAAATCAGTAATTAATTTTTGCTCGAAAATGTCCCAAAAAAAAGGCAAAAATGCTGGAATTGAGTGACCAATTAAAGTTTCTAATTGATTTCTTTATTACAGATGCCATCCCAACACTCTTAAGACAACATTAAGTGCATTTGTTTAATAACTTTTTGCTATGGGCCCACTATGAATGTCGCTGGGTTAATTTTGGGTGGTTGCAACTCTTCAAGCAGTTTAATGTGTCAAAAATCCATGTAGATCTATATATTATTCATTATTTGACATGTTCACGAATTCGTGGAGATGTAAAAACGAGCATGCACGAATTTGTGGACCTAAAAAAACGAGCATAGGTGCTCGTGTACATGTAACAACTAACATTCGTGAATGTGCTTTATTGTTCATTCGTGGATATGCTAAAACTAGCATTCGTGGAAGTGCTATATCATTAGGGTTTAGTGCCAAAATTAGGTTTAGAGCAGGTTTTAGCCAATTTTCTGATTGCAATGTTCGTAATCACACATACACAAATTCGTGAAAAGCAATATTTGGCATGTACACAAATGCCCTGGTCGTGTATATGTTCGTTTTTACAGGTTGAAAAATATATACCTCCAAAAATCTGGCCCTCTGATTGGTTAGTTTACAGGAACTTATACCAAAAATTTGCACACAAAAAAAATTAGAAAAATTTAGATGTCCATCAAAATCGTGACATTCGTCGGCAACTTATTATCGTCCTTATATTCATAGTGGGGCCTTCTGTATGTGGGGGAGTACTGCATATGTTTTAGGCAAAATTCCACAAATTTAAAGGAAACAAAGACAGAATATATTTTAGGAGCCCTTTTAAACAGCTACTAATAAAATCATACAAGGCATTGTTCATAAAGTATGAACATGAAAGCACACAGTTATTCCTATGGAATTGTTTAATAGTGTAATACTAAAATGTAGTTGATCAGTTAATTACTACATTATATAGGTAACGGTTGTGAACCAAATTTTTACCCTCAGTGAGACTGATTTTTGTAATATTGGTATTCTGGCCACAAATATATGATTGAACAGAACAGTTGCTTCGGGTTATGAAGTGACACAGGATAGCCTGAATTAAGTATACATATCTTTTTAGCTTACCACAGACTCGGTGTAAGTCTGCTTTGTTGACCTAAAACCATGTAATTCATTATGTGAAGCCGCAGATACTTTGAAGAAAAAAAATCACCTGCTATAACTATCCTTCAAAGACAACACTGTTTGCAGAACACACTTTTATTGGATACACAAAAGCAAATGCCTGTCATCTTAAATTGTTGACCCTGGGCAGCAATCTTTTTGTTGGCGGGAAAAGACACTGTTTACCACTAGGGGAGCCACCATCGCTTAACTACTGACTACTCTGGTCAATAATTTTCCACCATCTTATCATCAACTTCACCACATCTTTTATATGATCTACAACCCTGCTCCTCCCCTTTACTCCTCCTTTTCTTATCGATGCTGGCGCCTTTGGTAACCCCACTATCATTGTGTCATCGTATTGCTATTGTTCACTATTAATATTTATTGTACATATGTTCAATTTATTACTATTCTTTACAATTAAAATTCTTCACATTATTTCTGTATTTTTCATAATAAAAATTTATGTCACATGACTATTCCTTCATCTAATTTCATTTATTGTGTATCATTATAAATATTTGTTAGGCCTAATTAATCCTAACTTTATCCCTCATTTCAAATAAATGTAACTGTTTACTTTACATTTAACTTAAAATTTTAAAATCCAATCATGCTTCTGGTTTTCCTTGCCAACAAAATTTAAAATTTTCGTCGGAGGAGCTCTTGGCTGGAACAACAGTGTTGCGCCATTCCAAATTTTTGAAAGGGCAAAGTTCCTGCCATCAGTGTATGATTTTGTCTGATAGTATCTTGAGGACTGAAAAAGTGAACAGGAAATTCCCCAGTTTTCTGATCAAGGGAGCTGAGTTCCCTGTCTGGTTGTTGATGCTGGAGTAATGCGCATTCTTCTAAAAATACCATCAAATATTTATTAATCCATGGTCTTGCGTCTCTCTGATACTACTTAATATACCTTTATTACACTGAACAAGATTTTGTAAAATTTAGGCCAATTTTTTAGATTTGGAAAGAGCTTCAACAGCTAACTCCGCAATTAATTTATGATACCAAATTCAACACACCAAAAAGGAAGGAGAAGAATAGGCCTTCTGAAAAATGAGTTTGGCCAATTGTGAAGGTTTGGAAGGTGAGTTCTAGCTATGCTTGCACCTTTTAAGCCAGATCAAGCACTCCATATCCAAGTAAGGATAATTATATGTTCTTAACAACGAAACCCTGACAAAATTCGAAAGTGGATTATTTCTGGTATTTTTTTATTCAAGCCAAAAAGTTTCTTTTGGGGAACCGTGTTCTGCAATAACAGGAATGTGCAAGATAAGTCCAATTCTTTAGATGGATAACAAACTTCAAAACACTTATTTTCTGCTGACCATGTTGAAAATTGGCTGTGCTGCCGTTGTGAACAAATCCAAAATACCAAAGATGGTAAGGGGGAGACCAATTAATACCAGTGGTGGGCATAGGCGTATGGAAGGGGGGGGGGGCGGTCACCCCCCCAAAAGTTGGGGAAACAGTAAGATTCGGGCAAAAAGGCTAAAAAATTTGGGTGATATGGTAAAAACTATTTTAAATAAGTGATTTCCGGGCTTTTTCATTTGAAATGGTATTAAATTTAGAACCCGAAATTCTGGCAAATGTCGCTCGCCCCCCAAAAATCGTGCGTCCCGTACGCCTATGGCACTGGTGGGGGTTGGAGTTTTTTGTAATAAATAATTTCTTGCTCAGTTTTGGTGAAATAAATAATTCTTATAAGCCAGTCTTGAAATAAATCATTTCTGGTAGGGTATTCTTGAGAAGAGGTCATTCATGTTTCAACTAGCCCTGAGACCCTGCATGTAGCGCAGGGGTCATGAATCACTACATAGTAAAAACTTGAGATTTCAGCATACCCTTCAGGAGGATCAGAATGGTGTCATTGTTGTGGCTCTATTGATCATTGCGATGATCTCACAATAATCTCCATGTATTTCGCTGCTGATAGCACATCATTTCAGCCCTGAACGTCCTCACATACACTGTAGGCAACAGTTTTAAATTTTCTAAGCCCCATAAAAACTGTCTCCTCAAGAAAATAAAATGGCTGCTCAACAGTGATTGGCCTAAACAGAGCAGCAGCACTGTTATGATGTCATAAACACTGGTGATGTCACAATCTCTGGTGATGTCATAGCGATTGTGTAAACAATCATGTTGTGACATCACCATGCAGCTGTCACTCTCTCTTAGCCAATCAGAGCGCAGTTTCACTACAATGTATAAGAAAAAATCATTAAGCTCAACTACAATGCCTTTGTATTGTAGGTGTCAGTGTTCTCACAAAATTGAAAATATGTGCTACCAGCAGCAAAAATTGTCTATTTTTAATATACCAACACACAATATCAGTAATTCATTGAAAACTTAGCTACGGCCATTCTCCTAAACCCTTGTTGAAAATCTCAAGTTTTTCCAATGTAGCGACCCATGACCCACGTGCTGGCACACGTGGGTCCCAGGGCTAGCAATACCCTGGCCATGTGAACATGGCAGAGGGTAAAAAGCAAGGGTTGATGTGCATGAGCAGATCTAAGAGACATTTATTTTGGTAACCTCAATGAGGTAAGGATGGATGATTGCTGCTGTATGTGAAGTTACGCAGTCTTCTCATCAATCATCATCATACGGCGATCACCAACACTTGTGGGTGCTACGGCATGGGAACCTTGGGCAATGTTTCTGTATCCTTTGCCCATAGGTACTGCTCAGTGGCTGCCCAGAGCTGTATTCCGTGGAAGGCTCACCACAAATTTCCCCACACCAGGGGACCAATAATGTATACAAATGCACTTGGTTAGCTAATTAGGACAGGAGAAGGATTTTGCAATCAGGCAAAGGATGATTGAAATAGCCATCCAGCATAAGCCCAGGTGACCCAGCAAAAGCTGAATTCGAACCCTGGAACCAGTGACTGGTACCCTTGCACACCACCACTAGACTTACCCTCCCCCCCATGCCTTTAGTATACAAAAAAAGACACAAATGTAAATTGTGTTTATGACCATGCTTTTATTTCAAATTATTATCAATTAAAACCAATAATACTCCGAATCCAGGAATTGTACATGGAGACGCGGGTGAATACCGATGGTACTGTCGGGTAACAAAAATCATCCATTTTATGTAAGATTCCAACAACGTATGACACACCATTCCTTGTACAGACAAGTGGTCCACCTTTGTCATTCTGAAGTGAATTGATATTCATAGATGTAAAAGGTAGTATATGGATTACACATTTCCAATTAGAAACCTAATGGGCAGAAATTATTATGACAAGAGAGACAATTGATTTATCAAAACTGACATAAGATTATTAGTGAACTAATGGACAATGTAGGGAGAGGGAATATGTGATTTATCACCCTGAGATACTAGCATGTGATTGTCTGAGAGTGATGTCGTATGATATATTGGACATTTAACTTTGTAAAATGAAGTTTTCATATAAAACAAAATTGCTTCAAGATGTCATTAGATGGATTTCACCTCTTCATTTAAAAATATTACTTTACAAACTCACAATGCAAGGTCCACTGTATCCTGTGTAGGCACAGATATTAGTTGTGACATCGTAACCTGTGCGTTCTTCACATTCAGAGTTAGATATCACATTGGTTTCGATGTATTGCAGCACTCCTGGTTCTGTAGGGTCACCAGCTGAAACAGTGATAGACAAGATCTGGCTATTGCTCAGTACAAATTTCATTTCAAATTTGCCTTTCATTTCTAATACATGTATTTTTCAGTTTTGCCCACATTTCCTTCTTGTATGCTAATCACTATACTCACTAAGTGACCTACAATGTAATTAAGGATTATTTTGTGTACATTTTGCTAGTTCTCATATATAGAGCAAACAACAAACTTTGTATTACAGCCAGTATGCTGTTTTATAGTGCAAGTAATACACATACAAATTTGGAATCAATCAGTTAAAGTTTTCTGGGAGATTAGGCAGTTTTAGTAAATTATAGTGCACTTTTTACTAGAATTCACAAATATTTTGATTAGTGAATATTTAATGCTTGAAATTTCACATCAGCATGTCTAATACATAAATACAGCATACTGGCTATGTTATTTTGTAATAGAATTGGTTTCTAGTCCAAAATTCAAGATTTTATGTTTAACTAGGTCACTTCGCATAGAGCAAATGGTGCACAGTATAATTCTCAATTCTTCATAGATCTAGGCATGGTACACATCAATTTTATGTTTTTAAACTGACTAATGATCTTTATATCCACACATGTGTGCTATCCACACCTCTATTGATGCAAAAGTAGAAGGGTAGTTTTAGTGTTACTTCCCAGTGCTCGAGGAGGGAGGGATAGACCACTATTGTTCAATGCTGACTGGGCCTTCCTCTAATCACATGTGCAGCATTGCAATCGCAACAGTTTCTTTAGAGTAATGCACTAGTTATTTGTAACCCCCACCCCCTTGCCCTTAAGGAATATGTGGTGACATTTACAATGTGTGGAGGTGGAAAAGTCTGGAGATTCCCAGTATTCACCACCCTCTGAAAGAAATTTTGTGCAGATCTTCCCGACGGAGCTCCAACCACACCCCTGAGGATTACTGTAAAATTGAAGGATAAAATCCCAAACCCTGATCCGGAGAAAAACAGATGACAGTTCCAAATCTTTGGAAATCTTGGATGGGTCAAGGCATTTTCAAGACTTCTGGGTTTAAAATGACCAAAATCCTCCAGTTGCCCGACATGCTACTTGGGTCATTCTCACAATACATGTAATATCAGCGTAACCATGCTATCCAATCTGTAAATTTTTCAATTTTGATCACAAGCTATTAATTTTGGCCTTGAATGAAAACTGAAGTTTGAAGAAAGAAAACCTACCAAACAAAAATATTATTTTTACATATAATATATGAATTTTAGGATGATTTCTTTCAGTTTTGGCCAAAAACGCACCGTAACCACTTTGAGTTCACACATTTTTGCTATATTATTATTCAAAATCATTGAAAAAGTTAAAAAAAAATGAAGTTCTATCAGGTAGCAGCAATAAATGGCAAGTAGTATAGGCCATTATTTCATTAATTTGTACAATTTCTAACACACAGCCTTTCATTATATTCTTGTAACTACTTTTTACGAGGCTTGTGTCAACTCCGGAACTTTAAAAACTATTCATCTCTCTGGAGGAAACTGAAGGAAACAATTTTCCATCGTGTCACCAGCACTGCTCCCTGTGCCCTCCTTAGCAAGAACCAACAAATCCAGTTTCAGAATTCCCTTTAGTTTCCACAAAAACACCTGATCTCCACAGGCAAGTGCAAGAGTATTTTTATTGGTCGTCAACTCCGGAACCAATTTTTTTAAGTTTATAAATTGGCTGAGCACATTTTCTTCTGATTAAAAGGGTTCCTGACATAGTCACAGGGGTAGTGTAAAATTTCTATTCAGATGCCACCTGGTTGGAATATTTTATATTAAAAAGACTTCATGAATGTCAACTCCAGAACTGTCAACTCCAGGGCTTTTTTCCCGTCAACTCCAGAACTTTATCCTATTCACTCCTTAAAATTTTAGGTCAACTCCGGAACCAGAAATGTCAAACAATCCAGCACAACATGAGTGGTGATTCATATACAATCACACAATTTTACACAGGCCCAGTTAACATTGCAAAATTGTGTTTTTGGCATATTAATTCATATTTCAAGGTTTTAAAAATGTACTTATGGCACATTTTGTTTACGAGAGTCAACTCCAGAACCAGATTGTCAACACCGGAACTGATGTCAACTAATTTTTCAAAATAGAAAGAAAAATTGTTAAGTTAGGTGCACAAATTCAAATAAATATGGTTTATTTAAGTAAGGTCTACATTGGAAGGAAAGTTTCTGGTCGTTAAGTGACATGAAAAGGGTTTTATTTGCTCTTTAAGTGGCAAAATGTCAACTCCGGAATTTAAAAATTGTAAAAATTGAATAAAATCAAAAATAGTTAATAAACAATATGAATTTAAGTAAATTACTAATGCCACAAGCCAAATACACCTGTTAGAACTTTTTCTTGGTCAAAAATGTGACTTCCCAATTAAAAAAATGCTGAGGAGTAATATTACATGTATTGTGAGAATGACCCACTTATTACAGTTTGTCTTTTGGCAAAGTGTATGAATTGAAGAATCATCTTCAGAAGAAGAATTTACAGGCCCCGACTTGATTTTCCATTATATTGACATCAAAAGAGACTGGTAGAAATTTCCACTGCTTTATATTCTTGAGCAATTAGTGTTGTTACTGTGCTCATCTGTTAAAATAAACAATTACTCTAAAAATAGTAACAGAGGAAATTAGGTAAGGAATAGGTTTGATCTAAAGGAATGAATCAGAGAAATTTTGTGAAATCTGTGGTCATTGTACGTACCTTTGTGATGAAAAACATAATTTCAAAATTGTGCTTTCACAGTAAAATTTACATGCTTTTGGCACTTTTGAGGACTTATTTTTAAAGTCTTGTAAAGGTGATTTTAGTTTTGGGCCAAAATGGGGGTTCTGACCCCCATATACCCCCCTTGGCTACACCCCTGTAGATAGGTCGGTCGTTATGGTAAGTGCGGCCCTAAGTTATTGGCACTCACATTGGTTGATTGATGAAATGGTAGAGAGAGTGTGAGTTCTCAAAATGTCACACTTGTATATATGCACCATGTGAGGGATCTTTCACTTGCTTCGCATAATCAGTCAAAAAAGGACTGCCAATTTACATTGTATATGAACAACGTCTGAGATCTTGCTCAGGAAAGTATGCTGACAATTTTGGGTAATAACTACACTCATATCAAAAATGTTAAACAGCCAACACAGCGAGCTTGAACAAACTTTGGGATTAATTAGCGCAATGATGTAGAGGAGGGTCAGACAAACTTTTTGATGTGGCAAACAAAAAAAAATCTGTTCGGAATTTTTTTAGGTATTGGAGCTTTAAATTTTTATTTATCACACCCTATTCTTAGCATGGAATCTCCATCAAAGACTGCTCAGAACACCAATTTTCTGTTCAGTATTATCTAACATAGAAGTCATTATTCAGAAGTAAAAATATGCAGTCATTGTTTCTGCAGAAAGTATGTACAACTTCTTCCAGACTGACAAGGTGCGATAAACCTAAAAAAGAAAACTTTTTTGCTAGAAAGTGGTATGAAATGCCAGGTTGTGTAAGTTTCATAATTCTGATAAGTAATTTTAGCAGACCTCATCATGTCATTGTAACAAGCTGTATCAAAAATGTTGCCACTGTGAAACAAATATTCCACGACTTTGTAACAAAGTTTTAAAAGTAAATTTTCTATCCAACACATGGATAGACTGGCTGTAAGTATTAACTTCACTATGAAATTGAATTCCTTGATATTACACGAAAAGTCTTTGAAATTTGACAATATATAAAATATAACATTAAAAACTATTAATAAACAGTAATTTTCATGCTTAATGTATTGTGCTTAAAACGGATGCTAAGAAGTTTAATGTTGTTGTAGGTTATCAGGCATCCAAAATTGATCGATATTTAATAGTGCAGAACAACAAAAATATCATAAATTCAGTAAATCAGGTGAAAATTCAGTTTATGCAAAAATCTGGTGAAAACGTAGTTGATGCAAAAAGTACAACTATTGCATTTTTAGCATGCAATTTCAAATGATTCTACTCCACTGCATACTAAACTAAATGCTTACAAACACTCTTTCCTCATGTTTTCTGATGATTCACAGTGGTGAAATTTCTTATAAAACACATAAAAACCTCAATAATACACCCATAAAGTTCAAAAGTGAGGCAGATTCAATTACAATTATTCACCAGATTCACGAAGCTTAGGACTAGGTGGCATATAAACATATTTTATACATTTTCTCAAAAGTGTTTACTGTTAACATGTTATATCAGTTTAGAGTAGGTCGGGGCAAGAAGCCCGGCACAGCGTTCCTGAAAAAACATTGGGGTTAAAAAAATGAACCGAAAACGGGACCTATACCACCTGAAACTATATGATCATACAAACATTTTAATAAAAAAACGAAAAAAATCTGTTGGGAATTTTTTGAGAAATTCAAGTTTTAAAAAATCGTGTTTATCTCATCACTTGAATACATGTAAAATGGCTTATAATACAATAAACAAGCATGAAAACACAATGAAACCTGTTAGTTTAGCTCCCTTAAGAATTTCAAACACGTTACAACAATAAAATGAAAATATTTTGTGACTTTATTGAAATAAATGTGACACATTGTTTATCACACACTGAAAATTAAAAAACGCTAAAAATAACCCATTTATTTTACTTTTTTCACTCTTTATTATCAAGAAGTTTTAAACCTTGCTTGACATGTATATGGAAAGCTTTATATGTGAAAAGTGGGTCTAAAAATAATGTTAGGTCAAGCAGACTGCGGCAGATTGTCATCTTTCAAACATTATTGTGCAGGTAGCAGTGATCACAAATACACAAAGTTTCCTGACTCAGTAAAGGAGAATGGTACCACCTTCCTTCTCCCTTATCAAAATGGTTATTATAAATTAAATTGCACAGTGAGCTGTCACAGCTCTTTCCAAATCCAAATGACTGACTCAAAAATGTGGGTTCACATCAATTTTCTCATTGTGAAAGAGAAAATTAGCAGGTAAACCTCTGAGGGAAATTAATTTATCCAGTTAATGATCTTGATTTACTCTCCAGCCTTGATGTGCAGTGCAGAATACACTAGAGAGGTTTTGCTACACGTTTCCGTGTGACGTGTACGTGGGGGTTGCCATGACAACAATGTAATTAGATAGCACTTTTACACGTTTACGTCACACGTGAACGTGTAGCAAAACCTCTCTATTATATGCTGCTCAAAAAACCTAGGCCCTATTACAGTTGTTGCATTCTATGATTCTGTGCATGCAAGCATGCTTTGGTACCTCCCTAAATCTGTTCTATTCAAGGAGATTCTCAGATTAAGAAGTCCATATTAGGTGCAGGATATAAATTCAAACAACAACCATAGTGTTCACTACAGTTAGGCATGTACAAGGTACCTGAAAAAGTGTAGCAAGCATCAAGCCCAATTTCCACACACAGCCGAGAACAGCCATGCCTATTTTCATAGTCTATATTATATCTAAGGATTTGAGGATATTCCGTTCAATATTAAGTAGTACTTTTTATTTTTAAACCATATTTATCTTAATTTAGGCCTCCAATGCAGATGCAGAAAAAAAAATCAGCTGATTTCACAAACCTATGTTAGAAAATTAAATTGTGACGTGTTTACTTTAGCCTCAGATATCACTCTAGATATTACTGTCAAATACTTCAGCCTGCATCACCTTTGCTCTATTTGAACTATTGTATATAGATAGTATCATATAAACTAAATGGGCCAATGAGAAACCTGTCTGAAATAATAATAATCGGTGGTGTGAGAGGATACTTACTTGTCATATTAATATCTGTTTTGACGTGATTTCACTTTTTAAAAGCTGTATGATGCTTTTCATATCCAGTTTAAGGATAAAAAAAATTGTTTTATAACCCCCAAAGACTGAAAATATGGAGAATTTGGTTATTTTCAGCATTTTTGCATTATACAGTGTGTGATAAACAATTTGTCAAATTTACTTTTAAAAAGTCCCTAAATATTTTCGTTTCATTGTACAAACTTTATTGAAATTCCTTAGAGAGCTAAGCTAACAGGTTTAATCACATTTTCAAGCTTGTTTATTGAATTATAAGCCATTTTACATGTACTCAAGTTATGAGATAAACACGATTTTCAAAAACTTGAATTTCTCAAAAAATTCCCAACAGATTTTTTTCGTTTTTGTATTAAAATATTCGTATGATCGCGTAGTTTCAGGTGGTATAGGTCCCGTTTTCGGTTCATTATTTTAAGCCCAATGTTTCTTCAGGAGCGCTGTGCCGGGTTAGGTGAGACGCCCCCCCCCCAGGCTTATATCCAAACTTACATTTTTGGTGCGTTTATCCATTGATAGGATTGAAGCTAGATGCGTTTCAGGTGACGTCACAAATTTTCAGGGCAAACAGCACCAAACCATAGTAGAAATTAAAAAAACAAAAAAATGTGCATGGTTTTTGTAACTTTGACTAATTCTTTGAAAGGGGTTGTCAGAAATAACTTTGGAATTTTTTTAAAGTATAATGGATATCTGCATTGCTTCATTTTATGACCATCACATAAATATGATTTGGATCATGCTTTTTGAATTTCAGTTCAAAATATAGAGGTCAAATTAAAATATGTGGGTTTGGGGCGAGAGGCCCAACATGATATGGGGCATGGAGCCTCCTTCAATGGGGGGTCGAAGCTGCTTCAGGAACCATTTAATAATGTGTACTTTACCTTAAATCTTGATAGAATAGCTAATTAAAATATTTACAATATTGGACCGAAATTGAAACAAGGCAAAAAATATTAAAAAATAAAAGTATGAACAGAAAAATTCTGAAATTCAGAAGAAGTGAATAGAATGCCTTAAAAATGAAAGAAGAACCCTAAGAAATAACTTTTAGGCTGAATGCGCTCGCAAAAAAATTGCCATAGGATTATAATAGGGGGGCTTCTTGCCCGATGGGTGGAGTAAGAAGACCACTTTAAATTTTTTTTTAAAAATGGCCGTAACTGCTTTATTAAAATTGGTAGACATTTGTTTCACTAGCTATTAGTAGAGTCAAGTGATCCCTTCCTGACAGCATAAGCATTCAAATAATCGCCCATAAAAAGTAGGTCAAATCTCACCTCGAAGTTAAGGGGGGCCGCATGCCCCGACCTACTCTATCACATTCAGTCAGTCTAAATGAAGTGGTATTAACTTTCTACTGTGACAATGACTGCACATTTTTTCTTCTGAATAATGCCTTTCATCCTTGATCTTACTAAACAGGAAAAATTGGCAATCATTGGCACTTTTTGATGGAGATTCCATGCTGAGAATAAGGTGTGATAAATAAAAAAATTTAAACTCCAATATCTTAAAAAATTCCCAACAGACTTTTTTGTTAGATACATTAAAATGTTTCTGTGACCTTCCTCTACATTACTGCGCTGATCGTTATCTTGATCAATTTCAAGCTCATTGTGCCAAATGTGCCTCAGGGGTAGGTATTTCATTCTCTGACAAATATTATTTTTATTTTATGAATAAATCCATCACTTTTGCAGGAAGAATATGGGAATGACAGAAATATTGCATTTACTTTATCAGACAAGGAGAATGGTACAAAACTGGTTCATTGTTTAACCACAATTTTGAACAATATTCCTGAAGAAATAGTGAAACGATTTTTCTTACTAGTGCATATATGTAAGAGTAAATCACAAACCAAATCTCTGTCCCCAGCCCATCATCACACAGGATGCTCCAACGTAGTCATCTCCATTGTCGGGAGCAATTTCAATAGGTGATATGTAAGGACGTTCTTCTCCGATATTAATATTATATAATGCTATGTCATTCTGAGGACCCCAATCATAAGCTGGATACTGAAATATAATGTGAACCTATTCCATTGTTTCAGGAATACATAATACTTTGGATATAAAAAAATAAATGATCCTCAATTACTCTGTATACCTTCGATGTACAATGCGTGTAGCGCTTGAGACTAACAATTCCAAATATTATTTCAAAATATTTTTTTGGAAAAAAAAACTTTAAAATTGTTGTATTTATTGAGGCTTTTACTCCAAACTGCTCATATTCCTGATGGATAAAGGATATTTAATTTGGAATAGCACGAGATAGATTTTACTGTTGTGAGAGTATTGGTTAACAATTTATAGGCCATTTTCTTCCAATATAATCCATTGTACAGCAAAACCCGTCTTCTTCCATTCAATCTGTTTTTATATCTCAGTAGCAGAAGTCAAACTTCATCCATTAAAAATGCACTCACTACAACTCTCCAATTCAAGTTTCACATCTCTTTGGTACTTTTTCGTGAATACCAAGAACATGACCTACTTACCTCGACATCTGCTTCACGACATCAAGAGGTTGCTTGAGCAAACAAAAGAGGCAGCGGAGGGGGACACTCAAATTATTTTTTATGAACAATATATTGTTTTATCATGTGTAGTTCAGTAGACTTATGATTGTAAATCCATGTGTACAGAGCTATAACAAAATCAATGTGAATATGCTGGCAAGGAAAAGAAAAAGATTTTCTGGATTTCACTGACGTTTTATTTTTTTCTTCTGTATCGGATTAACCTATGAGCATTAAATTATCAGATAATGTCTTACATGTAGCATAAATTTTAAATCCGCAATTTCAAGGTGATATCCCAAAAACTGTTGACATCAGAAAAATATAACCAAAACAAGAATTTTAATTTCAAGTACAAAATTACAGATTTTAGTCTGAATTTATTAAAGTTCCTGGATCGTTTCGTTTTATATCTAGACAATTCTGCAAAGTCCAATTTACAGATTTGTCACTTAAGCAGCTTGTGTAGCCCTACCACTACACCTCAGCTATTCCACTGTTAAACAGAGATGAGGCCAGGTAATAGGGGTATCAGACAATCAATCAACCAAAGCTCCAGGTGCAATAGGAGGTGAGCTAAAAGGCAAAATATCATGTTGTCGTACGTACTCACGCCGTGTTTAGCTGATCTATCGATGTCATGTATCAAGGCACTATGAATTTCCGTTGGTCTCCCAGTCGAAAATCCTTAAAAAAAGCTCTGGCCTGTACTATTTGAGATTGTCAGTGGCCCTATGTCTATTGCAGCCTGAGTGTAAATATTAAGTTTCGGGATTCAAGATAAAAGGGCAGGGATCGCTCGCTGCAAATTTGAATGGGACAAATGCTCAATGAAGCAGATACACATGTATCCAAGCGCAAACCCAATTTTACTATACGTGCTCCAACTTACCCGATAGCCAACAGCGAAAGATCTTGTTGGCGAACCGTCTTCGTCATTGAAATCAGTCACACCAAGGTACAGATCATAAAGGTACCTGAAAAAATGTATACATGTATGTATTACAAAATAATATATTTATAATAATAGATTATAATAGTTAGATGGATTGAAATGTTCAGTGCACCTCTCTTTGCCCAGTTCTAGATGTTTAAAAGGGTTGATTGATGATATGAAAGAGAGACCGTTAGTCCTAAAAATATTACACATTTACCCATATCTTTTGATGCAAAGGGCCACCAATTTGATTACCAACTTTGGAACTTGCCAGAAACAGAGGCATTTTAATTGAAGTGTATAAAGCCAGAAACAAATTATCCCCACCTTTTATGTGGGACTTATTCGAAGTAAAGGAAACCAGTTACAACTTACGCAAGAAAGATCAACTATGTTTAGGACACAGCAGAACTGTACGTATGGGCCAAAATTCGCTAAAGTTTCGAGGGGCCAAACTGTGGAATATTCTAACAGATGAAGATAAAGACTGTGACCTGAAGACATTCAAAAGTAAGATCGATCGCTCGACCATGTCTGAAAGCGCGTGAAGAAATTGTGATAAGACTGTGATTCTCTAGACTGTGATTTCCAAATTCAAAGACTCTTGCATTACTCGATTTTAATTATTTTTACCTGTATGTGATTTTCTTGTCTATTTTATTATGTATTTACATGTTTTATGTTATTTACTTGTTTTTAACTAGTCATAATTCGGTAAAAATAGCCTTTGGCTAATGTTGTACTGTTCCTTGTAACACCGACGTAAAATAAACTGATTTGATTTGATTTGATTTGATTTGATCCAAGCGACAAATAAACTTATTTAAAGCTTCTATTGCCACCCTTGGGCTCTGCTGACCTGAGCATTTAACAACACAAATCAAAATTTAACTCCACATATCAACCCATGTTTGAGATTGTAAGCCTCATTGTCATGATAGCGATTCAGCGCTATTTTGCAAGTCTGGGTTGTTCCAGAGATGCCTCAGATCATCTCCGTATCCCAGAGCTACGTCTTAATTCCTTGAAGACCATGCGTTAAAATCACTGCTGATGTTGTCTGAGGACTTTTGAAATAATGTAGCAAAATACCTGCAAGCTGTTCATGATCCCAAGGGGGAAATATTTGATATTACAGGAGCTAGGGTATATAACCTTTTGAAAATGTCATAAAATTCAATTAACTGATAATATCATAGAATGTCATTATTATAGAATTTTCAATGGTTCAAAAGTGTTCAGCCACATACAATGCACTGTATTTCATGTATGATTTGCCTGTTGCTGTTAAAATTGCCCTGGAAAAAGAGAAATTGGTCATTTTGCATTGGGTATGTGAACTTTCTGGCAGAACTGTATTTCTCAACTGGTTTTGATGAAATCAGTTGCAACAGAACTACTTTATAAATCATTCTTTGTAACATTTTTCAATTAATGTTGGCTTAATCTATTTATTAAAAGACAAAAATAACTCACCCAGATTCTCCACTACACTGGCAGGTAGTGAGGACCCATTGCATAGTAATTAGCACAGCCCCACAGCGAAAGAGATAAGTATATCTAAGCAACACTGCAGCCATGTACGGAAACTGTCCAGGGTAGGCATCCTTGCCATTCACTATGTCTGTACCAACTTTTCCTTCCTTTTCCAGTTTTGCCGAGTGAAGCGGGTGGACATGTCGTGCCCATGCAACTGAATTTAGAAAATGAATAAGTACATGTCAGAGTGGTCCCTCGAAAAGGGACACCAAATGGCCTCACTATGGACAGATTTGGTCTCCTGTCGTCATGGCCAAATGGACATCACGAGGACAACATTGTTTTACATGCTCATTAATTGCACTTTTGTTTGGATTACTATGGTACATTTGAAATGGAGGCTTCTTACGTTCATCTCAAAAATATTCTTTGAATTAAAAGGGGGAGTAATGGCCTACGAAAGTCTGCTGGCTCACATACCAATGAAGCAATCAAGATTTTTTAAAACTTGTCATTATTTTAGCACAATTTGGACTCAAAGAGAAGCAAGATCTACACAAACGTATACAATATAGGTTTTGTGTTTTTATGTTATATACATTATTTTCAAAAAGTTCTGCCACAACATCATCTCCTATTAATTTCATATATAAATATTGTGTTAAAGACATTGGTATAGATAGGCAAATAATTGATGCGGAGATCATAGCCTAATTTTGCGTACAATGGCCGTAACTAAAAGGGCACCATGAGCCTTACTCAATGCAATTTACGATTATGTAAAAATCATGAACGAAGACAAAAAATCAACAAACCTGCTGCAAAAGCAAGTATCGCAAATGCTGTCTTCATGGTACTGTAATGGAGTAGCTCAATTGCATATCAATATTGACATGCGTCAACTTATATGCATCTATAAAAAATTTTCCATATATTTGTTTCCAGACAAGTTTTTTGCTAACACAACCAATCTGAGAATTTTCACATATGTTAAAAAAAGTACCATTTTCGGAAAAGCTCTATCAAACTTTTTAGAAAAGGTTAAAAAATATTTTGTCTGGCCAAAGTGTGTTTTTATCATTATAAATAACTTACAAATCTTTATCAAGAAATTGACTATTAAAGTTACCTTTCTATTGGCTGTTATGTGAATGATAAATTGCCAGTTTTTTTTAATATCATTATCGCTACAATATAATTATATTCATTATTTATTCATAATTATTCAAAGAGCTCAAAAATATCTTTTAATCTCGAAAAGTGTATTGCAGATGTTACTGCTTTAATTATTCTCTCAACATTATGTTCTCCAGATAAACTGATCGTGTTTGTAATTGTGTATTTATGGATTCTTGGAAAATGCCTTGCATACCATGGACCGCCGGTTAAACATATTCGCTTAGCGAAAGGACCAAAGGCCATTTTGCAAGCAAAATGAGCACAAGAAGCATCCAGAATCTGAGCAGTGATGGCTTCAACATCAACTAAACAGTTGAAGGAAATTAGGTCAAACGGACCAAGCTTCTTATTGATGAATTATTTTCGTATTTAAATAAACATTCCAGATTCATCTTCAAAACTGTCTCAAAATTTCAATATTTTCCAAAATGCCCTCTGTACATGTCATTTTGTTTGAATAATTCATTATTAGCCATGAAAATTGAAATTAGATTATTTACAATGATTATTTTGCCTTTTAAAACAAGTCAACAAGAAACAAGAAATGAAATAAAATTGAAGTAACAATCTTCATAGAGTGTCAACAAATTAATGATTATGTATTAAACAGTGACTAATTAATTTACATGTTGATATTCGTATTATTTAAGGGGAGGTATGGGTGAGAAGGGCACTTTTCTGCAATTTTAAATTTAATGAACAAAGTTTGGTATAAAAAGTTAGGTTTTAGTTAAATTAGATGATTTCAGGTCATTTTGCATTGTTATGATGAATGGTTGCCATGGTAACCAGTTTAAAAGGCGAAAAAAGGCTGATTTTTACTGCTCACGGGATGTGAAATTTCTGAAGTTACAGACATGATAGAAAAATTTTGAAAAAATTTACAAATGAAGACAGGTAAGACGTAGGGAATTACAGAGCGGATTTTTGATATTTCTTTTCATAGTATAGTGTCAGAAATTAGGGTAAAGTAGTCAAAAGTCATTTTTATTGAAAAATTTCTCGTTTCTATCGCTACAATATCATATAATTTTGCAACGAAAAAAAATTTAAAAAATCTGGTCTGTAATCTCCAAGACTATTTTTCGAGGATTCCGATGATGTATCCCACAGGTTCCTACAACAAACGGTTGTCAAGATTTTTCACATCCCGTACAGGGTAAAAGTTGATTTTCACATGTTGCGGAAAAACGTGACGTTACGTCATTTCAGGTAATTGACCACTAGATAAAATATTTGTGGCTATTTCTCCAAATCTAATGAAGCTACAGGTACAAAATTTTGCAACGATTTAGTCATCACTGTTATGTTTCACCACAGTAAATTCCATGTTGCCATGGTAACTACTTTTTTGTGTGGACATCTTTGAAGTGACACAACGCACTATTTTCTCACTAAAATTTGGCGACGATTTGGTATTTGACATGGCTTTAAATGATGATAGAGACATATTTTAATAAAATTGAAGCTTGGACTGGCTGCCTGAATTGGTGTTGGTCAAAGACGTGCCATAAACTGAATATGTGAACTTGTGAAGCTTACATATTTTTGGGGAATTTCTCACCCATACCTCCCCTTAATATCAACAGTCTAGCAAGGACTTAAATTTGACAGCTTTTAGTGAGATAGATATTCCTAGTTACGTTGTATTGTGTAAATACTTACAAGGACTTCCACCTCATTCCCGCTTCATCTCATCTTCAGTTTGTACTTAATTAAATACGAGGATCTTTATAATTCTATCTCAGCTCAGACAGACACCATGAAAAGAGTTTCAGATCACATTAGCACTAATTTAGCAGATATACAGTGTACTCCTGAGAACAAGTGAAATGACTTTATTGTCACATCATCAGAGATTGACAAAGCAATCAAGAAATTGAAGCAGCAGAAAGCAGATGGTGACAAGGGACTTTCATCTGATCGCATCATTTATAGTGGTGGAGACTTCAGGTATTACCTTGGAAAATTATTGACAGCTGCTGTAAGTCATGGCCATACTCCCAATGATATTTTACTTTGAACTATTGCATCAATTCCTAAGGACAGTCGGGGGAATTTGCTTTCCAGCAGCAATAATGGTGAAATTACTCTTCGCTGCGCTATTTCAAAAATCCTGGAAATAATTATAATTCATCAATACCACATGATTTTAGCAGCAAGTGAAATGCAGTAGGGGAGAGCGGGGCACAGTGAGACGGCGGGCACAGTGAGACAAAGCCCGTAGCGTCTAGTTGGTACTGTTTACAGATCAACCCTCCTTTGTATAGAACAAAAAGTAAGTAAGTGAGAGTCTGACCTATATCCGGAATGCCTACACAGCATATCGAGAGTGGAATTTCAATATTTAGGTTTTTAGCCGATAAAAGTAAATTATTTAGCTAAACAACTTTTTGTTATAATTCCAAGAAAAATGGTATAACGCAAATCAATTGCCTAGAATTCAAACCTTGATTATTTGCCTTAGTTTAGTGAGATAATGAACCACAGCACAGGCATCTGGTCCGCAGGATTCAAAAATTTTATAAAGAGAGCTGCATGGGGCACAGTGAGACAGTTGGAGGCCGGGCACAGTGAGACATGGTAAAATACACTCGAAACAACCTGAATGTAAGGCATAGCTTACAATTCACTATTAAAAACAAAATGTCTGCTATAAACTCATATTCAAAGAGAAGCATCAGAATGCATTTTGATTAGTATGTAATAGGTGCGGAAGGTTAAATAAGTCGTGCATGTGTCCTGTGCGATGAAGTTTCGAAACATGCTCAAAAACGGACCTAAAAAATCATGTAGCCAGCTGCTATTATAAGAGTACAGTAGTTTCTGTAGCAACAATTGATGGAACAATTCTGCAGGTCCCGAGGATCGGGGGTTATGACAGCAGATGCCCTGTCTCACTGTGCCCCGCCTGCTGTCTCACTGTGCCCCGCCCACGGGGCACAGTGAGACACTTAACGAGCATGGACGTAACTCAAAATTCTCCAAACCTGTAAAAGGTAGGAACCTGAAACTACTTGACAATATACCCAATGTCATTACCTATAATGTAGACCTGATCTCATTTAACTCATTACTGCCAACATTTTGGAACACTTGAAAATAAAAAAAAGTGTCTCACTGTGCCCCGCTCTCCCCTAAGCATTCAAGCCCAAACATAACAAGGTGTTCTGAAGTCTCACCTTGAAGGAAGTGATTAATTACTATCTTAATTGATATTAATGCTCATGGCTTTTTTTTGGATGCAGCGAAGGCCTTTGACATGGTCAGACATGCCAAGCTTTTTGAAGTATTGATAATTTAGGGGATCGATGGGAAATCTCAATTTTAACTTCGGGGCTTGGCCAAATTAATTGATAAACAAAGGCACCATTTGAGTAACTTTTTATACATAAGGGGCATGTGATCTATCTACATGAAGCAAATTGGGTATCCTGTATATTAGCAAAAAGCTGGGCTGTTGTTTTTAGGCACTCTTATTGCTTCTTGCGCCTAAGCGTGTCAATCCACTTCAAGAAGAGGACTTGTGACACTGCATTTCGTCAGGCTTGACTGATTTTGCTAGTCATCAGAGGCACTTGGCAATGGCAAGTGAGCAGTTGAGAGGACATGGCACGCCTAGGCGCATGAAGCGATAAGTGTTTTTTTATGTCATTTATAAAGAAATATTTTCAAATGTTCCTGAATGAAATGTTGCTATCACCATAAAATCATTTTGAGAGGAAAAAAATTGTTTTGAAACATGTCACAGATGTTGCCACTCTATCATTCTCAACTGCTATCTGATTTGAGTTTTAATTATTTAAGTCGAAGGAAGTTTTTATTACAATCACATTTTTATTAGTTTCGTGAATGGCATTTGTCACATCAAATTAGGAGAACGTCGTGGCGTTTGACGTAACTTTCAGACCAGATAAAAACTATGAGTTATCCATCCAGATTTAGTCATCATGAAGAACGCATTTGTATCACTGCTTTGCATGACAGGTTAGTTTAACAAATTTCTATTTGAATATTTAACATCGTAATAATTTAGCTAACATTCAGAGATTCAGGGAACAAATGTCTTCTACTGTGATACAGCATTTCCAAAATCGGTCAAAAAATTCAAATTAAACACAGCTACCTGAAATGCTGTCATGCACGAAATTTTCATGAAACGATGATGAATTTGATCTTGCATTAGGTAGTACTTGCAATTTTGGGATAACACACATAAGAAGTTTCTCCCCAGGGACCCAGGACCCTACATAATGTGATACAGTTATGTTTAGTTGAGTTTTGATAAAAAAAAGTTTGAATTACTTGGCATAGGCCTATAGAAAATAATGAGTGATAATACATCTCGTAAAAGGTTATGATTTTCAAAAGCACCTGAAAATTGCAAAGAAAAAAAATTACCAAGCTAAATCATGACCTTTGACGCAAACATAGAGAAATTCCAAATTTCCAATCTATCAACATTTACACTACCCTCCAAAAGTTTGAATACACCTGGAAAAGTGAGGTTTCTTTTAAAAATACTTGATTTTGAATGGAATTTTTATTTTACATTTACATCAAACAATGTAACAAGTCACATTGAAGTCAGAATTAATCTTTATTTTGTCATTTTATGTCATTTGGTTGAAATTTATGGCCTTTCTTGATATCACAAATTTTGATGTTTTATAAAAAATTGTCACAGCCCAGTTATCTTCTAGGTTTATGAAATTTAATCATATTTAAGTGTTTCCAGAGTTGAAAAATGATTGTAACAGTAATTTTAAACCCCAATAAAGACAGTTTAAAAATTGGACATTACCACTCAAAAACACAAAATTTAGATAATTTTGGGTCACCATGAAGTATAATCATAGAATGTATTTTCTCAATTGAAAATTATATTATTTGTGCTGTTTCGGCATTGTTTTGACCCAAAACTAGCCAAAATCAGTATTTTTGTCCAATTTTCAAAGGCCATTTTCTGGCCTGAAACTACTTGTAAAATCATCACAAACCAGTGTAATTGTGTAAAAAATGATAAAATGTCATAAATATGGAAGATAACTGTGCTTTCATAGCTTTTCGTAGAAAATGAAAAAATTGGATATTGAGAAATTTATATAAATTTGTACCAAAATGATCTAAAACCATGAAATATGGACACCTTATGGCCTGAATGTGAATTTCCATAGTGTTTGATGTCAGTATAGAACAGAAATTGTGTTGAAGATGAGGTATTTTTGAAAGAAATCTAACCTTTACTGGTGTATTCAAACTTTTGGAGGGTAGTGTATAAGAGAGCATCATTTGAGCTATTTTCTCTCAAGAAAACCTCAATATCCATTGTATATGTGCCATGTTATTCCAATTACAAGATACCAACTAAGGTTTTGAAGTAAAATGTTCTGCAACAGAGTTCTTAAAATCTTGCTGTTGTGGACATCATCAGATACTTTTAACTTTAATGTAAATAAGAATATGCCAATTAATCATCTTGTTCTATGCAGTTGTACTGGTACAACATGCTAGATACTCTACTTCGGTGAACTTCATAAGACCTGGGAATGTTGGAACTCACATTATCAATGGCCAAGAGGCTTCTCAAGGACAATTTCCTTTCGTGGTAGCCGTAATGTATAACGATACAATTCAAAATTGGTACCATCAAGCCTGTGCTGCTACACTTATTCGTGACAGGTGGATGCTAACCACAGGAGGATGCACCCCTTATATGTAAGTAAAATAATATACATTTTATGAAAAAATAAAAAAGGAATAATAGTAATACAGAGTCATCAAACACATGTTAATATGAAAATAAAACACTTCACAGAGATGCCGCAGTACCACATCTTTTCCTTCTGAAGGCATCATGATTCCATCAGGTGCTGTCAGATGATTTGGCAAACCACTTCCTGTCTTTGGAGACTTCTGTTGGTTCCGAAAGTCATACTAACATCTGAGGCCAAGACTGAGACTAGGGCATTACCCCGCAGGCCTTCTGGCCAAACCAGACATCAGGATAACGTCTGTGACGTCACACAGAACTCTCCTGATGTCAAAATTGGTCAAATTGCCTACAGGGTAGCCTCCGTGACTGGGACGGAGGCCGAGGCCATCAAAATCTGGAACTGAGGCAGAGGCCATCGAAATCTGGCCTTGAGGCCGACAACCAGGATGCGGTCGGTGTCAAGACTACAACACTGGCCCAAACATAGCCGAGACCTTGCCAAAGCCAAGTAAAGGATTGGCATCCAAGACTCAGACTAAGGCTAAGGCCATCAAAATGTGGCCTCGAGGCCTCCAGCACTGTAATGGTTACCCATAATATTATGAATTTGCACACTTCAGGTTTTTCTTCGCCGCATTGCCTGGTCTCTATGACTTAACTGAAGTTAACGCCACCACTCCTAGGAGAATTGGTTTCCAGAAATTTATTGTACGTATGCATGTTTTACCAAGTTTGTTTTCCTCTGTCTTTGGCAAATATATTAGAAAGGACATGACTTCAAAAAAAGCAGTCAACAAAATATTCAAATATTTTGGTGTCTGACAAAATAATGCAATTGCAACATAGTAAGTGGAAAGAAAGTACAAACGTTTAATTTTTCAAATAATTGTGCATGTTTCAAATGATTGGAACCATTTTGAGTTTTGGGGAGCATAAATTTGAAAAAAAATATGCAATAACAATGTTATTCCAATGGAGACATGTATGCTTACTACTTGGCAGTGACAGCAGTGACAGCAAGTAAGCAAACAAATTTTATGTGAATAGAAGCCAAATGGTGTTTAACGTTGATGTTTTCTGCACAATTATTTGAAACTTAAACTTTTGTACTATCTTTCCACTTAGGCCTACCATGTCGCTTTTGCATATTTTCGTCAGACACCAAAATATTTGAAAGTATGGCATAAATCAACTTTACCTGAACGAAACTTGATGAATGTCACATGAAAAATTTCTCAGCCCAATCCAATGATTATGTAAAAAAAAGTATACACTGTTGGGCCCAAAAGTTTTTGTACCACTGCGAAATAAGCTACTTGCATAATTTTGTCAGACGCGGTGTAGTTCACATTAAAATATACAGGCCCAGGGAGGGGGTTAGGGGATCTGTAACTGTCGGATAGCATAAGTCCAGACTATACAGTACAATCAGCTGCAACAAACGTAACATTAAACAAGTCCCCCAACCCAAATTGGGCTTACAAGTCACTTACATTAATTTTGAATAACAACATGTGGCAATATTAAAATAACAAAATTTGGCAATTTTACTTCTTAATTAAACATAACATTTCTCCCAACTAGGTAAATTTCATAAACATAAAATCCTGTTTCCTTAATCAATATTCTATCCATATTTTTCTGCATTTATCACTAAAATCAGAATTGTTCAATTCCGTAACTTTTGGGACTATTTTCGAAAAACAATTTGTCTTTTCTTTTGCACTAAAAAAGAAAATGATTTTTCATCTTCTACCTTAGTTTCGAAACACATCAGCCACAAACGATACTCCATAGGTATACTTGTATACCTGCCAGTTTCAACCCCAAGGGGTAAGATACCACATAACCCCACTGAACTGAGCTAAAATTGATCTATGTCCACTATTTACAATTTTACAAACATATGGTTCCAGAAACACTGTATCCTTAAAACTTACGTAACGCCTTAATTTTGGGACATTGACAATTAAATGATGAATTTATTTTTTACAATTTTTCGTTTTTTTTAAACTTAGCAAATTTCTTGAATCATTTAAATTTACATATAACATGTTTAATTAAAGAAATCCACTTTCCTACTCATTTCCACAAAGAAATTTCTAACGTGTGCCGCCCAAGTAGCCCCTCGCTTTTCCATTTCCCATTGTATTTTCTTAGGTATTCTAATAAATCATCCAAACTAACTAATTAATCTATTCCAGTATCATATCATTTCAACCTTCTGTCTTCCCTCGGGGACATTGAGGTAGCTGGAATGTCATATAAGGGCCATTCTCAAATTTCGGGATAATGGGTATAGGAAAAATGTCCTGTAGCAAAGGGAACAATGTGGTAACGGAGTGGAATTTTGATGTAAAAAACCAAATGCAGGAACTGCAAAAAAAGGAAAAACAATAAAATATTGATGTAACTATTATTTTCAAAAGTACTTCATATGGTATCAGTAGATTTTTGGTCCAAATGTCTATTTCTTGCTCATGATCTGGTAACGTAGTGGACAGTAACAGAGTGGAACAATTTTTTGCTTTTCGCTCAATACTGCTTTTTATTTTGAAAATTAGATAAAATAATAGCAGAACAATAAAAGCTGTCACCCTTAGCAATATATACATGATATCACTCTTTAAAACTATCATTGGTAAGCTTGGAAATAAGGAACGGAGTGGACATTTTGGTGAGACCAAAATGATTTTCTGTGAATATTATGTCTTAATTTATTGAATACATGTTTTATGAAGTCTGCAAGGCAGTGGTACTGTGGCACACATGCGTCTGATGATATTCAGTGAAAATAGCTCATAAAAAACAATAACGAACTGTGCTATGGCAAGTAACGGAGTGGACAAAAAAATTTACATAAATTAGTGACACGTCTATTGTATCAATTTAATCAACGAAATTATACAAAAAATAAATTGAATATGAACTAGATATTAATTCAAGTCTATATTCTCATGAATCATGCAAAGAAACTTTGAAAATAATGGTACATTAGGAGGAAAATGAACACTTGATTTTGTCATGTCAGGTCCAGTGGTAGGGAAAAACCATTGATTTTGCAACGATTGCTGGAAATAATGAACAGAAAAAAGTATAATGAATGACTTTTTGTTCCAAATGCAGGGGTTCTAAATAGAAATAGGAATAACAGATGTAGAGTGACGCTTCAGATATTAATCGCATTTAAATTAATGTCAGGGAACCAGAGTGACGCAAATTGTCCCGAAATTTGAGAATGACCCATAAACGTGTGATCAGACATCCAATGCACATTCTAATCCAATGTAACTAGATTACATAAAATATCAACACATCATTATGAGTTTAATATGTACGAATGCATCGTAAATATTGCATATTTCTCGAACCTCCCTTGAATATGTTCACACCACGCTCGCTATTAAGAGCACTGCTTTAACCAGGGGGCTATACGACGCTATGTAGTCAAGAAAGGTTGGAGAAATACTCACGATTCACTAAATATATGTACACATTAATTCCGTAACCAATCATGTGTCGAAAAAATACGTAATCTAATAAAATTTGACTTAAATGTGAATTGTAGGTTTATTGCTACCTGAGACCAACATTCCTCAAAGGAAATTGTCCAAGACGGGTGTGACTATAGAAAGCCATCCCATGTCTCTTTGTATCGCCAAGTTTTGGGCAAATTCAGGAATATCCAGAGACGTCGTATTGCCCTGTTCTGGACACTATCAATTTTTTCAAACTGCTTGCTACCCAAGATCCCAGCGCAATAATCTAAAATTAACACCACTCCCAAATTATTTCACTTCAAATAAACTTTACATCCTAAACCTTTTTGTAGTCTTAATTTGGGATATAGCACCGAAAGTTCATATGTTTTTCTTTCTGTAATTGATACTAATGAACAAATATTGTTATTTTCTCTGTAGTACTCTACCTTGGTGAGTGACCTTATTCTTCTTCAACTTGATGAGCCCATTGATCCTGGAAATCCCTTCACTCAGCCGATTGAATATGCGCCTGAAAGCGGAGATGATTTTGTTGGAGCTTCCTGTTGGACAATGGGCTGGGGAGAACGATTTGGTAGTTGTTGTTTTAACTTTAGCACAATTTATAATGTTATGTAGTATAGTGCACATGGTCATCAATCTGACTCGCATTCCCACTCCCCCTTGACTTAAAATAAAAAGTCATTGTGACGTTATTGTTTTCCCACACACGGAAGTCAAAAGCTAATGTCAGCATTACTTTGTCCATTGACTTGTCTTCTTCTGACATCAGACTGCAGTCAGGAAAGGACCTCACAATGATGCCTAGGAATTATGTTGGATAAATGTTATCCTTCAGCCAGATTTTTGACTGCCCTTCTACTGATGTCATATTTGAGTCAGATGCCCCAGAGTGACGTTATGTTTATGCTGCTTGCCCGCTGGGTGATTACATGACACTGGAATTTCCCTGAAAAAGAAGTTTTGTCAATCAAATGAAAAGGGGAATTCAATAATACTTTACAACAAAAGTTGAGACAACATTGCAACGTCAGTGTAAACTGCCTGAAATTGAAATGGTAGAATGGATGTTGTCTCAATGTTGTTGAGTAACGCCGAGATATTTTAGCATGTATTCTGGCAAGGTTGTCACAATGGTGTGAAACTGTCTGAATATTGTGAAAAAAATCTCAGTTTTGTGTTCATACTTCTGCAACATCATTTCTACCATACATTTCTATGTGACAACTAGCTCTTCCATTAAAATCATAGGTACAGGGAATACTACTGGAGAAAATTAATTTTTTTATGACACTTAAGAAGATGAAAATGCTACGTTTTGATAAATTCGAAATGAAATCATTGATAAGAAGCTTTGACCTTTGGTCATTTCTCTGCACGAATATTATATGGCACGTGACATCTGAGGGCAGTCTTTCATCAGTCCAATGAGGCTTGACCCTGTTCAACCATAGCTTCAATTAGAGTCAAACAAGAATATTACAGGCTGTGAACTTCGGTTCTGTTGCTCATGAACTGTTCAATAATATTGCTCATTGGGTCAAATTGTTTTGTCATTGACATAAACTGCTCACACTTAAAATAGCACACCTCGTAAAAGTGACAAAACTTGCAGACTGGTCAAGATAACTATTTGTAGCTTTCCAAGCTTGGTTATTAACTAATTGTCTAAAGATAGTGAACTTCTGAAGAAAATCCGTTGTTTTTCAAAGCGCCAAACATGATTGTGCATTGCAAATTTGGGATTTGGAAAATTAAAGAAGGCTGTAATGAGAACAATCTGCAGTTCTGCACCATATCGACATGTTAATGCTTTTAAATTGTCAACAAATCAGTCCACCAAAATAGCACTACAAAAAATTGTCACATTGGAATCATTGTCCAAGCTTATGATACAACTTTAATGATGGAGATGTGACAAAACAAAGTGTGAAAACACCAGCTCGGGCTAAAATTCAATGAAAAACCAACAAAAGTAAGTTAAAATGCTCAAATTGGTCAAGCGAATTAGGGGAGACCGGGGCTATTTGAAGCGCGGGGTTATTTGAATTTTCGCTCTCATTCCCTGGGGTTACATTTTTTTACCCAGGTTTGACTTCTGATAGATTATTCATTTGTCAAGACACAACATCATTTCCAATATGAGCCAAATTTCTAATCCTGTACTTCACTAGGCAGTAAAGTTGATTTTTATGCTCCAAAAGTAAATTTTTTTAGTTGAAATAATTTTGACGTGTAGGCTATTTGAAATATATAATGCAAGTTATTTGACTACAAGTTGGAAGCCTTTGGTATTATAAATCAACAGGCAAAGACATTTTTTGGTCAGCCTTTGGTTAAGGTGATATAATGGTTTACGTTAACCATATGGTGGGTTGGGGCTATTTGATGCGTTTTCTGCGGGGCTATTTGAAACACTGAAGCAATGCCATGCATAGTCTCATTATCAACGGCAAAGTAAATGATCGCTACTACATTGTATAGTTTGATCCTATTGGTGTTTTTCTTGCTGAAATAGCGTACATCAGAAAAAAAAAATTTGAATGACTCCGAACGAGGGCCAACTAAAAAATTCCAAGTTTCCCTTGAGGAAGTCTTAATTGCTCATGACAATGTTGAACAGTAGCCCATGAGTGTCATATTATTCTGGCAACTCTGAATTATTATTTATTCAATAGAAAAAGAGGAGAATCTTTGAACTGGTCATTTCAATCATGGAGTTATTTTCTAAAGCCATTTGCTGACATGGCAATAAAACTGTCACAGATTCATAGAGAGCTGGAAAGGGACACCATCAACAAAGCCAGTTCCACATCAACGTGTGTCCTTACAAAAGCTATTTCTTCTCAGTTAGGATCACTGTTTAAATAATTTTATTACGTTTCATACTGTACAACTGTAGGTACTAATCATTTCCAACAATTTCCAAATTTTTTTTCAAGTTTGAAGTGGTGCTTTTCATATTTTTTGTGTTAGATTCTTGAACACATCATTCCCAATGTGAAACCTAATTGCTTTCAAGGAATTAGTTGTTGTATTATAAATGTTTATTTAACAAAGTTTGATCATTAAATCTGATTTTTGCAAGTTTATTCTCGATGATTCAAATAACCCCATGTGGCGTTTCACTTAACCCCGGCCCTGGGGTTATTTGAAACACTTGGTCTCGTGTTACTTTCAAGCTCATGGTGAGACCTTGTCAGTAATTCAATCAAAGTTGTTCCATGGAATGTTGAGGTGAATACTGTGGCTAGAACTTGCCAAAATTTCGTACCTGTATCTACTACCATAAGCTCAGCAGAACGCGACAAAAAATTGGTGCTTCAAATAGCCCCGGTCTCCCCTACTTTATTTTTCATGAGATCCAAACAGTGAACTTTAAATCTAATGGACTAAATGCAAAAACACTTTTCTGGTTCGATTTGCATACATGTAGCTTGTGATTTTGGTTTTTGAGTGGTGTGTTGGGTACTGCGTTCAAGGACTTTTTTATTTTATTTCATGCGGTCCGCTCAACAAGTTGTCCATTTACCATTATACCATTTGACACATCAATCAGCCAATCACAAGCCGATATTTCAATGCGATAAATCCCATGCCCCTTGTTATACCATTTGAGACCTTTGTCAGCGAATCACATGCCAGTATTTCAGGGTGATAATTCCTATATTCTTTATTGTCTGTCAACTCATCATCTTGTTTGACTGTTTGTCTCATGGTATATATGCCGCTTATTCGCAATGAAATCAGGAATATATGCTCCTCACATCTCAGACTAAAGCCCTATCTACCCACTTTCTGGAAGGATCATATTGTTAACTTTAGCCGTTCTTTTTTAGCCGGAGACCCTGAAGGTGCTGGAGTATTAAGATATATAGAGACAAAGGTGATTTCGCAATCAGAATGTGAAGAACGAACGGGCTATGATATGTCGCACAGCATCTGTGCCTTCACAGGTTATAGTGGACCATGTGGCGTAAGTTAAATTATCATTTCTCCTTCTGTAACACTCTTCCGTCCTTAAGACATAGTACAGTCTGCATGAACCATAACTTTTTCTTAATGTCTTTTCCCTGAAAGTAGCGAGGAGTCACCCTATGCTGCCCTGCCGCTGCTCGCTTCACAGCTGAAGTCAAGGACTGATTTGCATAAAGGCATGTAGCACACTATTGTGTACACATTTTGACCAGCAGTGATGAAAAATGAAAGTCACAGCACAATTAAGTACTTTTTATACTTTGATAGCTAATACATTAGGGAAAATAAATTCAAAAGGATTGAGCTTAGTGAGCTTTCTTTGTTCCTTGATGGGGGGTGAAGAGGCACACTGGGGTGAATCGTGATAAAACAGGAATATGGATCATTGCTTTTAAAAAAAAATAACTATTTCCACTTAACCCAGGAAGTTTATTTTTGGAACATTTACAACACACATACTGGAGAACATTTTGATGGGGTTTCACGTTTCTAAATCAATTTGACCTTTTAAAATAGTAAATAATGATTAAACACTTCAATATTGTAAAAATGCATTCCCTGAAATTAACAATAAATCATGTGGTATAATGTAGAGATGAAGGTATCAAAATTAGGAAATTCTGATTCACATCAGTTAAAAATCGTTTTAGGGAACCAGAACATTTGACCTAGTATTTGATTTTGGATGTTGGGTCTTGGGTTCTGACTCAAGTTAATAGTGCTCAGGGTCATTCCACAATAACTAAGACAAAACTGTCACTGGTGTTACAGTAAACATTAAGAAACACAATTGACTAAAGTAAAACCAGTGACCAAATTAATAATTTTTTTAAATATTTCCCATTAAAATAAGAATTTCATTGGATTTTTTGCCACCATTTATTACTGGTGCTACCATTGGACACCAGTGTTACCATTTTTGAGTAACACCAGTGACGGTAACACCGGTGACAATTTGCACTGAAACACCAACTACTCCTGGAGTGATGCAATGATTTGAACAGGTGTTGCCAAAAATTGATCTCTGTAAACAGAACATATCCTATGACTGAGGCAGTTTTTGAAAATTCTAGAATTATAGACAATTTTTTAGGGTAACACCAGTGACACCGAAAAAGAATACCCTTAATTTCAACTCACTCTAGAGCCAGCCTGCATGCTAAAAACATGTGAATGCCAAAATATGCAGTTATCATTGATGCCTGTCCATCAGAAAAAACCCCCTGGTACATTAGACCAAAGATTTAGACTTCCTCTTACAGCCATGCTTTCTTTAATGAGTAACACCAGTGACATGTTTTCTGGTGACGAGGGCAATTGGTCTTCCACAGCATACACAGGAGAGGAAAAATTCAATCGGTCTTGGGATATAAGTATGTGGAGTAGTTGTCCTGAGATTTAGACCCACCACAAATATTTACATTGATTTGACATGGTTAAAAACGTATGATAATTGAAAGAAGAATTTTCTGTGACATCACTTTTTGGATATATTTCAGATATTGTTAAGGGTGCACAATATAAGCAGTAGCCGGTAATTTTCATTTAACAATGAAAATAACTTCTTTAAAAGAGGGGAAAGGCATATGATTAGAAACAAAATCCTAATATTATGATCTTGTTGTAAACAGCTTGAGTGACACAAAAGACTCAGTTACTGTGGAATGACTCAGCAGATTCTTGACACTCTCCAAAATAGTCTTACTAGTTTTCATTTGAACATACATGCATGATCCATTGAAGAAAATAATTCAAATTGCCATTATTGTTATTGGATTTAATCCAGAATTATCTATCTATAGCACAATTAACAGAAAAATATGGCTTTTGGTAATTTTCTCTCATTTATCTTCTTCTTTTTTTTAATATGCTGATTGTGTGCATAATTGAGTTCAGATTTTTCTCAAAATAATTTGTTTGCATCTTAAATATATTTTCTAATGATTATTCACGAGTATCCATGCAATTGGCATGACGATGATGAAATAGCAGCTGGATGTGTCAGTTTCATAAAATGCGACGTACTTGTAAATGCACTAATATTAGCTCTAACAAGTTCAATATAATGGCTAGAGACTTAATATTTTTTCCTGTATTTCAGTTTGATACACTAAATATCGTTAAAAAATTGTCAACCTTAACTCTAATAGTTTGACACTTAAACCTTCAAATTAGTAAAACGAGATGTACTTGTGAACATATGCAATGCAAAAGTATCCTAAATGTGCCCTTATAACGGTCTCAGGAACTAAAGAAGTGTTCTGGAAGAGGGATACTATATGACTGAGCACAGCCTGCAGTAGAAGCAGGTGAGCGAGGCTGCATACTGACGAAATTCAAGTCGAAACGGGTATCGAATTGGCTTCTAAGTCAGTGGAACTGCTGCCTTTCAGATCCGCGTTGTTGCCTGTCAGGTCCGCGCCCAGCAGAATTCAGAATAGAATAGAATAGAATATAATTTTATTGGCAAACAAAATACAATTACACTTCAACATAACAAATAGCATAATTAAAATACCAATAGAAAATAGGAACTGACACAATGAATGTGTATTTGTTCCCTAGCAATTTCACAATATAATTTCTTAATCTTTAAGTAACAATGAATGAATATCTATAGGAAATAAAAATCAATAATAATACTGATAAATTAAAAACATTGATAAGTACTAGCATTTACAAAAGTGGTAATGACTATAACCTTAATAATAGTTAAGAATTACAGAATTACAAAGGATATTCTAGATAGAGATTACAAATTCCTAAAAATAATAGTTATTATTAGAAGAAGTGTGTTGGGCTGCATAGAATTTCATGTAAGCGAGGACATGAAATTGAGCACCTCCACTCGTCCAGCGAAATGTTGTAGCCTGCTCACTCACACTCACAACTAAAGCAGGCTGCTGTAGCCTGGGATACTATGGGACTTCTGCACAGCTATTAGCCTCATCCCAGATATATAGCATATATATTCCAGAAGAGATCAAAAATGTGTGTTAGGAAAATTGATGGTTTTCGAACCACGTGACATCTTCATGTAAAAAATTCTCTTGGTGAACCCAACTCTCTAAAAACAATAATTTTTAGCTAAATATCTTCTGTGTGTTTCAGTCTGTCATACTGAACCAATTATTTCATTTTGAAGGTTGTTAAAATATCAAAAGCATCACCCTTTAATATGCAATACTATTTGTGAATGAGCTATAAAGAAGTCAAAAAATGCGTTTTTTTAGCACAATTTTGAAATATGGTGATAGACAAGTTCAACAAACACAAAGCAAACCATATATTTATGAAAACTACACGTTCTGCTCTAGTGGGTCAGATAGATGCCATGTCCAAATGACATGTCATGTCGAAATAATAAGCTTTCCTGTCTGAAAAAAGCCACTGTACACAATAGCATACTACAAGTCTAAATGATTCCTGCTATCGGTTGATAGACCTGCATCATTTGTATATATATGTATCTACTTTCAGTATTATAATTTACTCTTGTCATATCATTTCTATTTATTTGCACTGCTTGGTGTGCTTGTCTATTGATGCCAAATTTAGTTTCATCATGTACATATGTTTATTGATGATACAATAAAGTAATATCTTATCTTATCTTATCTTATACATAGTTACTGCTCAAGCACGACATGGGTAATTTCACAGCCAATTAGAAGGTATGTTGGGCTGCTATAATCCAATTAGAAAATGTGACCACATCGTGCTCCTCAACACCTCAAGTGTTGACGTTTGGTGTAATAATTTTCACATTTTTGTCGACTTTAGGGCTACTCAAAAATGGATTTCTTGTAGAAAAATTGGAGTCAGGGCTTCCAAATTACAAAATGGCATTCATTGCGCCGAAAGAAGCCCACAACGGATTTTTGAAAATTCTGTGTGGAAGCAATATTTTGTGCTGTCTCAGAATTTTCACAATTTTCAAGCTATGGTGATTGGTGACTCAATGCCATAAGTTGTCAAAACAAATCATAACATTAAGCTGTAAAAAAAATGAAAGCTTCAGTTGTTGCAGATAGCTTGACATCTCAGCCATGTCACATTATAGCACCATCCATAACAAGCACTTCGCATATAACTGCATTAAGTTTTAAATATTTTTGTACTTAAAAGAAAAAGGAACATTTATTTTACACTATCCCTGAGAAAATTAAGCAGCACACCACTAAGTTGGTCACTTTTCATTTTCATCCATCTTTAATTAATTTGTGGGAAAAATTAGATGCATTCTTTAACACAAACCAACCAACATTTCCAAGTCAGAGTATGTTCAAATATAGGCGTATAGCATAGCATACTAACTCAGATGAGCCACAGGCCATTGGGATTTCTTTACAAGAAATTAATCACATTTTCATTGTGATACGATGGCCTGTGTTGAATGCATCTTGGGTCAGTCCATGATGTGCTAAAATGAAGCACACCAGATTCAGGTGGATCACCTTGAGCGATCAACAATATTTGGGGATTGTAACTCACATTATTAAATAACTTTACATGAGGAGTGTCAGCTTGAAAAGCCTTGAATGACCAAGTCAACAAAATTCAATATTTTGAGTTGTCTCAGAAAATACATTGTATAAGTCAACACAGATCAGTGTTTTGAGTTTCCTTAGCATGAATGCCTAGACCATTGATGGAGTATGCAAAATGAAGGTATTTTTGAAAGCTTTCCAACTATGTCAATTTAAAAATTGACATACCTAGCATTGCAGCAACGAGATTTACAAAGATATGTTTTATAGGAAATTTAAGGGCGTTGCATGCTCAGAATCAATCCATGAAATAGACACTTTCCTGTTAAACTGTATGATTCAATTATGTCCTTTATTTGATTTATTTCAGAGAGACGTTGGTGGTCCACTTATATGCACACGTGGTGAGAAAACCTACCTGGTGGGCGTCTTATCGAGTTTTGATCGTTCCTGCTATCCAACAGTTCCAGCAATATACACCAGGGTCTCCCTCTTCACTCTTTGGTTAGAGGATAGGATGGATAACAATTAGTGTTTTTCTACTGCAATGTACATGTTGACAGACATAAAAATAAATCTGGATGCATTGACATGCATTTAAAAGTCTTTTGATTTTACGAGAGTTAATCACAGCTTGAGAAAATGAATTGTGCCTTAGGATGAAATCTAAAATTGTTTGTACTCTCTTTTATTTGTAATTATCCCCCATGCATAGCATTGGGGGTTTTAGTTTTAGTCTCCATTTCAAGAACTGTCATGGCATCCATCAAATATCTCAAACACCACACCATACACGATATTCATAATTTTCACAAGTACTCCCAACTACTTTAACTTGTCAAATCTATATTTAAATGATATGAATGTGATAAGCAGTATTGTTTCCCAGGCATGCTTGTAAGTAAGGTTGCAGTGGCTGGGACTGCAGCCATTTTAAAATCTGTCAGCCAAAGCCACTCATAGGAGTCGCCACTTGCATATATGTATGCACAACTGTGCCCCTGGTGGTCATCTGTGGCATTACACACTCATTGAAACACCATGGTAGGTTAGTGCTGTGACGGGTTAAGGGAAGCAGGGCGTGGGGGATGTGGAGTCAGTTCCTGATCTTGTTAGATACGTTTGAGATAGCCAATTAACATCTGGGGTTAGTTTTGATGGATTTCTCTTGCTTTGTAAAAGATGCGTCTGAATTTTGTAAAAGAATACTGGATAGATGAAAGGGATATCCTAATGTGCTACGAAATTTGACAACTTAAAACCAATATTATGAATTCCACGCAAATGCTGCATCTCTTGGAAACATGACCTTTTCTCACATAAAAGTGACCTGGCACTGACAATTTTCCATGTATTTACCCAGAACAAAATTATTTGTGATCCAGATATGTTGGGTCAACTGTTACTTACATGCATTTTGAAATATTGATATTTTTTATCATTACCATTTATTTCACTGAAAAAAAAAAACACCTGCATCACTTGATGTCAATATTTTTCAAACTTCCGATTTTAAAATAATTTTTACCATTTTGTTATTTTCTCAGTTCGTAGGCTAAATTCAATTTACAGTAACAGAATCACATTTGACTCAGTAGCGGAATCACACAATTTCCTTAAAAACCAATCCCAAAGGGAGCAGTACAATTTCCATCTGTATAGACTAGGGTGGCCTAAAAATGTACAGGAAATTTGTTTTTTCTGAAATTCACATCGCACACCCCCTCATTTTAGGAGAAATGGTGAAAAAAGAACCTTGTTAAAATTTCATGAAAATCAGTTAAGTCTAAGTGGTCTCTCAAGGCCTTCAA
This sequence comes from Platynereis dumerilii, assembly GCA_026936325.1. Lineage (NCBI taxonomy): Eukaryota > Metazoa > Annelida > Polychaeta > Phyllodocida > Nereididae > Platynereis > Platynereis dumerilii. The sequence goes on from JAPTHN010000316.1 coordinate 74,608, forward strand.
TTCTCACCAGAAAGAAACGTTTCAACCATTTTGCCAATACGCGGTTTACCACAACTTTGTCAATTTGTGATGTACAACATTCTAATTGCCATGGCTGGAAAGGTCTCTTAATTAGCTTCAATTTGCATACCAACATTAATGGTCTAGGATGATATCTTAACTCCCATGGACTCTTCAGCTGACAGTGCTTATTTGCGAAAGAGCTGCTGAATGACTAAACCTGTTCAAGAAAAGATTTCCATTTAATTACACTGTCAAGTAACATGTTCTTATTCGTCAAAAGTGCAGGATGACCAGATAAAACATTAAAAAAATTTTTTACATTGGAGAAACCCGCATTTGACCTGTAAAGTTTTAATGTTACATTTTGTCTAAAGTGCTGAAAACATCGGAGAGGGGCTGTCACATTTCATCGTTTAACTTCACAGGAGTTAAATATAGGACAACATGACTTATACCATGTGAAACATAAGAATATTGTCTTTCAAGTGGTACCCATCATGTTGCCATGTAATAAATTTGGATGAAGATATGCGTTTGAAATATTACAACTCCCCCTGCTATTTTGTGAGTTTGCGACAAAATTCAACATAAAATTTCATCACTCATAAACCGGGCATTCCGATGGTCAAAAATCTTCTTTTTTTTTAATACTTGGTCACTCTGGAACTTGGAAAATAAGAATCACAGCAATTTCCGGTGAAAAATATTAAAAGCCTTTCTTTTATCAGGATCGGTCGTTCAGCAACAATTTCATTCATGGAAAGTGTAAACTAAAGAGCTCATGGGAGTTGAGATATTGTCGTAGACCAATAATGTTGGTATGCAAATTGAAGCTCTTTTTGAGAGCTATCCAACCATGGCAATAAAAGTGTAGTATTGTACAAATTGACTAAGTTATAAGAAACCGCGTATTGGCGAAATGGTTGAAATTTTCATTTTTGCTTAGAATGGAGGGGCCTTGAGAGACCACTAAGACTTGACCGATTTTCTTGAAATTTTTAGAGGGTGCTTTTTTCACTATTTCTCCTAAAATGAGGGGGTGTGCAAATAGAAAATCATAAATTTTGTTTTTTGGGCCACCCTAGTATAGACCGAAGTCCATGAAAATGTAACAACTTTTGGAATATATTTATAGGATGAGCACTGTCAGTTTTCTCTCCCATAGCTGGAATATTGTTTTTAAACGAGATGCTTGTGATTCCATTACCCAAAGCTGGGTTTACCATAAAAAACCGATCAGGTCAATGACAAAAATTGTGCATGTCAAAACGTTAAGTTTACATTCACATAAATCAGAATGAAGTTCGAAGTCATGTTTTCGTCCACCACATCTTTGGTAACGTATCAATAAAGTAAAATTTTCATGACCCCGTGGTGATTCCATTACCATGGATTTCATTATATAAGTCCTAGAATTTAAAAAAGCCACTCTAAAAAAACTCCAGGAACATAATTTGATCAATCTGATTGATAGCTATCGAAAATTTTGATAATTTCAAGGTTTGCCAGTGGGCCATGTCGTGTTACAGGCGTTTCAATTAGTATGTGATTTTAAGGTTCTTTGCCCAAGAATACATAGCATTTAAGCTTATTCTGATTGACTAAGAAACAATAGAATGTCACAGTTGGTTTAGCAAAGGTAGTAGGGTCAAAATTTGAAAACCTTGAAATTTCAGCTGAAAAAAATTTGAAAATTTTTCGTTCCAGAAATGACTATTTAAGTTGGCATTGGGTAGGTCAAACTGTCAGCTGTCACTGCACTTTCATGTCCAAGGGTCCTAATGCTCTGGTGATCTGTACTGATATGATAAATACAGCTGTTATGTTTTTTGATTCTCTAAAAAATCACACTAGTAACTAAACAATCCTGACCACTTAGGGCTAAATAATCAATTACCAATAATTAGAAAAGTGGTATGCATGTTTTGGGCCAGGTTTCAGGTCTCTAGCCCAATTATTTTTGAGATACTGCATTTTTGTCAATTAAAATACCAAATATGTGTGTCACTAGCATCACACCTATAACTTGAAATCCGCACCACTTAGAGCTGAAGAATGTATTACCAACGTATGGGAAAGTGGCTATTCTGCACACATTAAACTATATTTCAGGTCTCTATGACCAATAGTTATTGAGATAGAACGTTTTCTTGAACCAGAAATGTACGAACAGAAACAAAAATACTATTTTCACCAATAGTTTGGATTCTGAATAACGAAGATGATCTCCATTACTCCCTCAATTGCCCAATGTCACTGCTGAACCATATTTCAAATGCTAGACAATGATAAAATGTCATTGGCACCCCATATTTGATTAGTAACTTCAGTGGAGCATCAAACTTCATAGGGCCTACTAAGCATGTCAGATTCAAGGAAAATGCAGAAATGTCATGTAATATTCTGTTGAAACATTTATTGATAATACATATTCAACCAGTTTCAACTGCAGTGACGTGCAACAAAATTTTAGTGAGTTAAAGGCAATAAGTCATTTTTGACATGATGCTAATGACAGCGTGATGCTAATGATAATTAAGGTAAAAATATTTGCTGGGACCAGTGCAAAACTAGCAGTCTAGGAAAATGTGCATGCAATGTACTTATGAACAACAGAAACATGTTCACAGTGATTCTGGCCCAGAAATATGCAGTCAAAATAGAGCAGAAATGTGTTTGCTAATGACAAATTAAGATAGGACAACTGATATGCCAACAGCAATACTCAAATATTGTAGTTTACATAAAAGAGGCAGAGCTACAGATAGTGCAGTCATTTTCTAAGGTTCTGAGATAACATCAGACATAAGGTTTTCTCACCGAATGTGTGTTCCTTTCTTTTTTATTAAGAAACAAATCTGGTGTGATGCTGCTAACTGACGCAATATTGGGGACAGTGACACAACAATCTCCTGCTCTTATACAGAATATTATTTCAGCTCTTGGTAACTAGATTTTAGAAGGGTGATAGTCAAGTCTCAATGTATGGAAGAGTTTAATTGAATCAGGATTCTGTACTAGTTTTTGTGATGCCATCTTTCAAAGAAAATTTTGGTGGAGACAGGCCATTTTCAGGGGGTTGGCCACTTCAACGCTATTTTTGGATGGGACAAAAGTAACCTGTGACATATTTTTTGTGATACAATTTTTGCTAATATCCTAGTCTATGACAAATAACAACCAGAGGTCCTGCCTTTGCCTTCCTGTCATCATAAATTATTGTTAAACACTGGAGACAAGAATTTCAGACTTACCAAATTTTGACCCAGTAAGTATAGGTTATTCACCTAGGGAGAGGCAATATGTGATTTATCCAGCGAGGGCGTTAGCCCGAGCTGTGATAAACACATATTGCCGATCCCGCGGTGAATAACCGGCTTATACCATAAGACAAAGCTGAAAGTTGTCATTTGTTGCTGTGTTTTTTTTCACAGCTTCACTTATTATTCTCCCATGGGAGGATAACTGGACAACAAAGAATATGGGTTTTATTGCAGTGAAATACTGGCTCATGATTGGCTGACAAAGGTGTCGAGTGGTATAAGTACATTCATTGATTCTTCACTGCCAACTGTGAATAAACAAATCGCATGGAAACGAAAACACCTGCAAACTTCAGCAGCTTTGTTCAGCCTCTATAATGTTACAGTCCTCGTCATATTTAAGTGGAATTTCAAGTTCTTTCTGTGATGTTGAAGAGTGATGCCAGAAATGACTATATTCTGTAGTATTGCAATATATGTAAAATAACTTCAAGCTCTGATGTAATTTTAAACTGGGTCAGATTCCTCGGTTTCTAGCCAATATGAACCCACCAAAACTGAGCATCACAATTTCATTGGCCTTCTAAGAATGGTTGGTACATTAGTCTTACCAATTGCATGGAAGTAAAAGGTGAAAAGAAATTAATCTAAAGTGGATAATACTGTGATTTAGCCATTCATCCATGGAACTATGTTATCTTTTTTTCAATTGCGTAATGATAACAATATTTTGATTTTGGTTTGTAATTTCAAGAAGTTATAATGCTTCCATATGAAGCTAAATGCTTGCAATCTGTATGCTTTGCTCACAAAAAACATTAATTTTGAAGTGAAATTTCGTATTAAAAGTCATCAATAGGGAAAATGCGACGTTATCTAACATTTTTGACCATATCTACCAGAAATACACGCTAAAACATTTCTAGACAAATCTGTTTTTTTAATGGAAAACGGTTTTTTGAAAAACCAAACTTCCATGCAAAAACCAACATGGACTTTTCAAAAAACTATTTTGGATTTCAAGAAACCAGGTTTGTCCCAACATTTTTTTAGAGTGTATAATCAATTTTCTAAATCTTTTGATTATATTTTTTAGGCTCTGGATGGGGGGGAGAGTATGGGGGACAGGGAATTAAAAAGAAGTAAATGACCAAGGGACAAGGAATTCAAAAGTAACATCGCAAAGGGACAGGAAATTCAGATGTAAAATGGCCCAGGGACAGGGGGACGCAAAACCCCATCCAGAGTCTCATTTTTTGTAACTTTAAAATTGTCTTTCAAGTACACCTGAGATCAGGAGTTTCATGGAATTACTATTTGTGTAATGAAACCGCAACAGTTGACCCATTTGTTTTGTACACTTTATTGTGTAGAAACCGATTTACAAGAGTAAACATCATTTCCATACCATTTGCATAATTTTCCAAATTTCTAATAGGATGACAATATTGTCACATCGCCCAATGTTGCATTTTATAGGCTTTTACAGGTTGGCAAGCCTCAGTTGTTGCTTAAAATTTTCATGCATGCAGTGACAAACAAAAATAAAATTCAAAACTATGATGATTAGGCCTACATACAAGCCAAACAGCTGAGAAAGATCCATCCAATCCAGTCATTTTTTGCCAGTTAATAGTTTCTTGGTTGCTGTAGAATGTTGCCTTTCAAAGTAAAAAATGAACAAAACATTATTTTTCAAGAAACTCTCTTGTTTATTTCCAGCGCTTTAGCTAGCCTTAACCATACAACATTTAATTCGGCTAAAATACACGGTTCCACCACAGTCAGTTGTTACTCCTGACGTGCAGAGTTCAGTTATGACCTGCAAACAAATTTATGATATTTATACACGTAAATGCATTAAGGGGCCCTTATAATATTTTGGAACCATTGACTTCACTCCAGTGCATGGCATATTTTTGAATGAAATTGATATCTGAAGTGTCGCTCTCCATGGTTAGATCTATTCATATTTCTATTCAGGACCATTGTATTTGGAACATTCGATACCACTGTCAGCCAATCACATGCCAGTATTTCAGGGAAATAATTCTCATATTCTTTGTTGTCACTCACAGAAGCATCACAATAATCAGGCGAGTCATTGTCTCCATGTTGCAAATGGAATAGCTAAAAACTGTTGATATGCTTTAGGTGGTTCAACTGTTTGCTCCTTCTTTCTACGCACCACCTGGGAATTTGACATATGGTGTTAGCAGATTAACACATGTGATATACATGCACTCTAAAAAAATTCAGACAAAATTGGTTTTTTAGATTCAAAATGGTTTTTTGAAAAACCAAATTTCAATGCAAAAAACCAACATGGATTTTTTTAACAATTTTGTCCTGACATTTTCTAGAGTGTGTATGGTCATGCAGATGCTAATCAATTCTTGCGAGAGGGCAAATTACAGAAGGTAATTGTTCATCCTGTAGAATGGGCTCTACCAGTCGCAAGCCTCGATGTGATGGTGGTTGGTAACATCAACGTAAATAATAGGGAATTAATTGTACTTTATTACCTCATATGTGATTAGTGATGGAAAGGGAAAAATTTTCGTCAGGGGAGCTCTTTGCCGGTGCGGTTCCATCGCAGTGGCATGGTCATACCATTCCAAATGTTTAAAAGGGAAAAAATTCCTGACACCATAGCATAATTTTGACTTTTATAGATAATAGAATAAGCAATATATTAATTTTGTTTTTATCAATATTTGTTTCATTTCTCCCCAAATTTTGGAATCAAATTCAAAATTGTGACACCAGTTGGAACTTTATCAGACGATCTAAAGTCTGTTTTAGCTAAAATCTCATGAATTAGGCCTACGTCAAATTATGTGTGCAACATTTTGATTAAGAAAAGGCAAACATTACATGACATCAGATTTTGGGAATATAACAATGTGTCAGTTTCACATATCAACATTTTTCTGATGGCTGGCCGTAAAAAAGGTCCAGACCTTTAAATTCAATGCACATTTTAGAAAAGTAATCCGAAGTGATTGAGTCACTTTTTGAAATAATTATTAATGTCAGATTCAAGATTCAAATTTTTTTATTGACAAAAACATAATACAGTTGTAGCATTAATTATAAACAACAGGGCTGGTGTAAAGAAGTATATGCCCTGTATTAACAAATACTTATCAACCATAATAAGTAAAACAGCAGCTCATTATTTTACAAACTAAAGTGTAAATAAAAAACACTGAGGTAAGGGTACAAGGAGTACAATTCATATATGGTTTGTAAATACATGAACTATTATTTAACAAATGATTAACTATACTATTACGATAACTAAATATTGTGTACTTTATACTAACTACATCTCTGTAACTATTCCAGATTCTTGCACCATTATATCTTAATGTTGATTGTAAGTAATCTTCTAGATAATTAGGAAGATCTATAGCTAATGTATTACGAGTTGTATATGAATGTAGGCCAATATTACCTCAATATGAGAACATATTATGAAAAGCCTCTGGCAACAGATGTTTACTATGTTCAATATTATACAACATACGAGGGGTTTTCCATAAATTCTGTCCAACTTGCCATAACTTTTGCAATATTTAATACAGGAACATGATATTTGGATCAAATAATATTGAAGTAATTTGCAAATGATCCTGAAAAAATCAGATCACAGAAACAAAAATAAATGGTTAATTTGTTGCCATGGAAACCAAAAGTCATGAAATGCGGCCCAGGGCACTTTTAGAGACAAAAGATTCATTATATCTAGTCAAATATTCATTTTTTACCAGGGATACAGGACAAGAAATGTATTAAAAATAATCCCTAACATTTCACAAATTGTTGAAATTATAAACTTGACACTGAGTACATTTCCTCTAACTTTATATATATCCCTTAAAAGTCGATTCCTCATAGTCCTCATATTGATATCACTGTTGGTGTTTCGCTGACTTTTTGTGCTTTACGGTGGCTTTTCCATAAGTTCTGTCCAACCTGTCATAACTTTTGCTAGATTAACTGCAGAAAGATGATATTAGGGTCAGTTGATATTGCGATAATTTGCAACTGATTCCCAAAATATCAGATCATAGAAGTATAAATAAATTGTTTATTTGTTGCTACGGAAACCAAAACTCATAAAATGCGACCAAGATCTTGTTAACAGACACATGCTTGATATATCTTGTCAAAGTGTGTGATTATTACAAGAGATATAGAACAGAATATATTCAAAATAAACATAGCAATTCACAACTTCCTAAACTAACGACCCTGTAAATACTTTTTCTCATACTTTCTAACCATATCTAAATAAGATACCTCAGTCCTCATGTTAAGGTATGTTTTGGCATTGTCCAATCTTCTCTTCTTAGGTAATCCAACGTGTGTTTTCTTCATTCAGAAAAGGTTATTCAATCTCTATTTGGTTCTGTAACTCATACTGTCTTCCTTGTATGTGTATGATAGAAGGTTCTTACTCTCTCTAGTAGTTTTTATCCAATTAAATTGAAGAAATATTACAGGTATATAAATGGTGTCATCCAAATCCAAAAATTGCTCATCTCGTAAAAAAATTAGAAACTGCTCAGGTGACAGTAAAGTAACTGAGATGTGACGATGATAACAGTTTCCATTGTTATTAATGATTTTAGAAATAACTGATTATATTTCATGAAAGAAATTATGAATAAACTTTGATTCAATAGGTCAAAGCAGAGATAATGTAAGCAGGTGTTTAATTCTTTTTCAGTGAGCACTACAAAATCTGGGCCGCGTTTCATGACTTCTGGTTTCCATGGCAACAGATTAAGCATTTATTTTTATGTATATGATCTGATCTTTTGGGTGTGATTTGAGAATTACGTCAGTATTATCTCACCCAAAAATCCTGCTTCTATATCAAATCTAGCAAAAGTTATGACTAGTTGGTCAGAACTTATGGAAAACCCCTCGTAATCATGCTAACTTTATACATTTGTCTACATTTCATTATTTTCAGCTCCTGAAACAAGGGTTCAGAGTGACTCCTAAGTGCTGCAGATTTTAAAATTCACAATCTTTTTTTTTAATAGGTATTTCCCAAATTTCTATACAATGCAGTAAAAATGGATTCACTAATGAAAAATACAATTTTGAAGTACCTGAATGAAATTGCTTCTTAGCCTTGCAGATGATACCAGTTGCCTTGGATATTTTTGATTTTATATGGTAGATATGATCAGCCCACGGTCAGTTGGTTTTTAATCTATTTACGTACATAGTTTAGAGCATTTCCGGTAATCTGTATCGGCATTCATAATGATGTGTACATATATAGCTTATTTATTAATGCTTAGAGAATAACTAAAGCAGCACATATAATCATAATTCAAAGCAGTTCAAATAGTTTTTTTATGGCTGAAAAGGTATTTTGTAACCTTTGACTAACTTAGATAACAGTATTTCTAGAAAGAGTGAGTTACTGCTATGACTTAACACAGACTGAGTAAAAGAATTATTTGTAAAGCTAAGCCCAAGGAACTTCTCTACTCCTACTAGGCTTAGTGAGGAGAAATATGTTAAACCAGTCAGGTGGGTCAGGTAATTTTGAGACCAAGAACGCCGATTAAGTGCAGCTGAAAAACAACTTTTCTATGTCTTGTATCAATGTAATTGACAATTTTTACCGGGAATATATTATTTGAGCTACCCAAAAAACTTCTAAGCACACCAAACGCACTTATTCGTAAACTTGACCTGTCGAAGAACACATTCCTTGAAGTCCCTCTTCGAAAACTTGGAAAGCTTGTTGATCATCCAAAGTCTTTTCTCCTGACTAACCAAAAGTTAGGAAAACAGTAAGATTCAAGCAAAAGGGCTAAAAAATTTGGGCAGATGATTAAATAAAAACTACTTAAAATTAATGATTTCCAGACAATTTAATTTTAAATGTTTATAAATTTAGATCGTGAAATTCGGGCAAATGTCGCTCGTCCTCCCAAAAATCACGCCCTCCCAAAAATCAGCAACTCCTGGCGCACGAGAGTGTATTCGTGCAAGAGTAAGGTATATACATCGATACATGTACATATATTTAGTGTGTTTGAGTTTGTTGAGGAGGCCAGATGAAATTTGCCCCCGCCACCCCTGGTGACACCACTGGAACTGAGGCATCATAATTTTGGACAATGTATTTAGAAATACCTGAACATACGACTGTGGGCTCATTGTTTGTGATTCACGTCAGATTAATTTTCCATTTACACTTTTATAGAGCAGTGAAGAGGATTACCCAAAAACAGAACTTGTGAGTTCACATTCCCATGAAAGTAAAAACTAAAGAACAAACAAAACCTCATTTTTCCAGAAACTTTCTTGTTTATTTCCTGAACTTTAGGCGGCCATAACCATACAACACTTAATGCGACTGAAGTACCCTCCACAGTCAGCTGTATCGCCTGAAGTGCAGAGTTCAGTGATGACCTGTAATTAAGCAAAAAATTCCATTCAGTTTTCACACAAAGTTTTAGAAAAGGGTTTTCATTTGTCTTTCTTTTTTTTTTTTTTTTAATGTACAGTCAGGGCTGAAATTAAGACCATTTTGCCATTTCTTCCATATATCAGTGCAATTAGGGAGGGAAGGTTTAGAAACATAAAGCTATATATGTAATTATATTGCTCAACCTCATTGCATGAGCCTTGTTTAAGGGTGGCAGGGGAGGGGGGGAACTGGGGAACACGTCTCCTCCCCCATGTTTTCGGATTTTCAGGAATACGAAATATGACACTCTTTATTAGTTATTTCTCAGTGAACTGATCTACTTTGGATATTTTGATTATACAAGCCTTAAAGGGTAACATGAAGGCTCTCAGCTTCAGAATTCTAGAATAAAATTTGATCGCATCATTGTTGGTAGCATCTATGAGCAATTCAGTGTGACCCATTTTTCAAAAAAATGTTAACTTTCGTAAAATTGGCGGAGTCCCTCCACATTGGCATTATACCTGAACACCCAAAAATCAAATTCCTTTTGTTTAGTGACAACTCTATTTCATGTTAAAAACTGCGGTGGCTCCCTACCCAAGTATGTTTTAAAGATGTTTTTATGTGTGCAGTACTGTGCACCAAGTTTCATGCTTCTATGTATACAGGGTGAGCCAAAAAAAAGTAGACACTTCTGTAAATGAACTTTAGCAATTACACACTGCCGCTGAAAAGTACACAATCTTCTTGGAATTACACACAGAGATGTACCTTCATATTGACAAGACATTGCTAAAGTTATTTTGTCCTAGTTGCAAAATTGACCTAACAGTGACCCTTAATATAACCTATATCCTTGAAATTGATGTCCTTTGAAGTTTTTGCCTGTTTCTTGCATAAAAAAATTGTTTCAAAGTCAGCTAAAAGCTTAAATGTCTTATAGGTAATGCCTTCTATATTTGCCATTGTGTTTTAGTCATACGGCAGGTAATCAAGGCTTGGTGAGAAAAGATTACTTCTGATCAAATTTTACCATCAGACCACTTTTGAGATACTGTGCATTGGTTTAATCTGGCCAGAGTGTATATTTTTATATTCAGAACATAGTTTGTTCACCTGTAGCTGTGATTTGATGTATTATTCATCCAGGTTCACTATATATTTTATCAGCTCCTTTACGTATAATGAAATATATGGCTGTGTGTCAACCACCTGGGTAGTAATTGCCCAAATTCCATTAATATAATGGACATGGTCCTGAAACAACTTTTTTTTGTTCTTGTAGTATGTCAACTACATTTTCTGTCAGTATCATGACAATACTTGGTTTAAAGCATTGTCAGTGATTATCTACACAAGGAGAGATTGGTGGCACATAATGACCAATCAAGTCCTCACATCTCCATTTCATGCGCCACAATTTCAGAGTTAGACATAAAGCAACTCATTCTTAAGGAACGAGGCATATGTAAGGCCTCCATGCTTTATTATAAGACACTTTCTGGCTTTACTTTTCAAATATATCCTGCTAATGGGAAATAATCTCTCCTATACCTGGCATATTATGCCCTGCATGACCATTTGACATTATTCTGGGGGTTCTGATGTTTTCAGGACCACAGTTCCCTATGTCAAGCTTCTTTGCATACAAGTCAACAAATTTCAATCAGTTTTTTATATCTCCCACCACTCATATTGACATTTTAAACAGCCTTTTTTATACATCCTCTTCAACTCGGCACAGCAAAAATCAGGGACAACTCACACTTTGTTATAGTAGCAAGGCTATGCAGGTATGTCTGTCGTTTTCGCCTTTCAAACGCAATGTGGTGATGATTACCAACAAAATGAGCCATAAATCAAAGTCCTGTGGCAAAAATTGATTATCTTATGACCACTTAAAGAAGTGTCTACTTTTTTTTGGCTCACCCTGTAAATGCACAATTTTTTTTTTACATACCTGCCCCGCTATTATGAGAGTTGGTAGAATTACAGGCTTGAGCGTTTACCCTATATTTGAAACATTGTGTGCATTGTATATTTATAGTTCAGTGGCCTTGTTCCTGACAGAGGCAGCAGCTTTCGAGTGAGGCTGGTCCTGTTTTCAAATATCTTTGGCTTTTCCAATGGACATGACAAATTTCACCGCATGCAGACTACCAACTGGCCGTATGAGGGGCGTTCAGAAAGTTCACGCCTTTTTTTTTATATGGACACTTATTTTCAATCTAGAACTACAGTATGAATTTTTTACAGGATAAAATTCAGCAGTTTTGGAATGGATTTCCAAAATTTTGGACAACTTGGACATTTTTAAGTCATTCTGTGGTTGCCATGGAAACAGAAAGTTTGGCTTCGTGGAGCAGGTAGTACGGAGATCAAGAAAATCAATGAATTGTGGCTGAGAGAGACCTCACTCTGCCACTTGTATTAGTAAGATTGACAATAATTAACACAAGAAATATAATATAACCTTTTAAAAATACTCACAAGTACTACAAAAGCATTAATTCATACACCTGACCAATTGAAATCAATGTTCCTCGAAGCCAGCCAGGAAAAGTTTTTGTGAAAGCCTTTCGGTCATCCAAAGCCTTTTCTCTTCCAGTGCCTGAAACTATTGCCCCCAGTGATTAAGGTAATGGAAAACCAGGTCTTATGTAAAGCGATATGTCAAAGGAAAAGCTGGGATGGATAATGCCGTCCCTTTAGGTCTCTTGCTCACACCAGTGAATCCATGCTTTGTCATAAGTCCTGATGTAGTTTAGGACTCACATTCTGGCGCCTGAATCGCTCTTGCCAAATCGGCGATGCAGGAGCGCCTTCCCACATTGGTTCGCTGTAAGAATACAAACATTGGGCATGCTTGAAAGTATATTTAGAAGCTAATATCATATTTCTTGTGTCAAATATTGTCAATCTTACTAATACAAGTGACAGAGAGAAGTCTTTCTCAGCCGCAATTCAGTGATTTTCTTGATCTCCGTACTACCTGCTCCACGAAGCCAAACTTTCTGTTTCCATGGCAACCACAGAATGACTTAAAAATGTCCAAGTTGTCCAAAATTTTGGAAATCCATTCCAAAACTGCTGAATTTTATCCTGTAAAAAATTCATAGCTAGATTTAAAATAAGTGTCCATATACAAAAAGCTGTGAACTTGAACGCCCCTCGTACTTGAAGTTATCTTGGTACTGGAGACAATTTATTTCTCACTCACATTTAGTAGACAATTGAGGACTTCTTTTGCAATAGTTTTACCGTTTAGGTTCCTTGAATGACATTGGAAATGATGTGAGTGAAGTTTGAGCACCTTTTGTTAAAAATGTATTTTGAAAAGCAAAAGCTTAAAATTACTGAAAAGCAGGGTACATCCACTCTGACAGATCTGCTGCATGGCTCACACAAAAATGAAGCGATCAAGCTGCAATGTGAATATGCAGGCCTACAAACTGGAGAACTTCTATAGAAATTGGGAAATAGGTCTTTGAGATATTCAAGTGTTCATAAAGGGGAACCTATTTTAGTTGAACTGTTTGAAATAGAATCTCGAAACATCGCATAGACCAATGTGTCAATTATGATGAAAAAAAAAGATACTATACCTCATTGAATGAACATTGAGCCGTTTTTCCTCCTTCTCCGGTTCTGATGATGCAGTAGTCAGTAACTGTAATGCCAAGACTCGGTCCTGAAACAAAGAAATGGGCCTATTATAGTGAACTACAACAATTTCAAGTTGAAATGCAGTTGCAGATAAGAGAAAACAGCTTGTAGTTATTTTACTGTATTTTGACATATTATACATGTTACCACTGAAATCTATGATGCCAATCTTCCAAACTAGTCATGTGAACAAATAAATGATAAAAGCTATATGTGTACTCACCATCACAACACATTATCCTGGTGTAATGATCATAATTTGGATTACAATCGGCCTGTAGACTAGAACCGCAACCAGATACCACAGCCTGGTTCTCATTACATACCGCACTACCACCTTTGAAAGCAGTCCTCAATGTACAAGGGGTTGATGCTCCTGTGATTTAAAAAAAATACATAATTAAGTCTATCATATTAACAATAAGTTTCAGCAATAATTTTCATGAGTTGAAACAACCATGCTTACTTTTAGCAGCGTTAATTTTGCAGCATGTGATAACGCTTGTATATCCACTCATCCCAAACGGGCATCCTCGGCTTGTTGAAGAACAGAATCCGGTTGCCACATAGCCAGGAATGCACTGCATGTCTCGGCCCCCAAACTGGTCTATGCTGTTAAGATATAGGGCAAATATTAGGTCGAGATTTCAGCAAAACAATATATTCCAAATCATTGGACGTTATAAATGTCAATTTTAACTTCAAAAGCAGGAAGGTTGATGCCTCAGTGCTTCATTGTGTCCAGGGCCTCCTAGACCCTAGCGCCAGCCCTGTCCAGGACTGCCCAAACTTTCACACCCCGCTGTATTTCTTATCACTTGATATTATTTAATCAGACTTAGTGAACAACCCTACTCCTCATAACAAGACTCTGGGTCGATGATGAACTGGGCCATCACAGTTCCAAAAAGAAGCATCGCAATAATCAGGTGCGTCGTGTTGTCCATGTTGCAAAGAAGAATAGCCGTCAAATGTTGATAAACTTTAGGCGGCTCAACTGTTGATGCATAACCAAGTAGGTCGGCTGTCTTTTTCTAGTAACAACATGGGAATTTGCCATTTGGCGTAACTTAGTAAATTCATGTGACGTCATATTCATGCAGATATTAATCAAATTTAATGGCTCTGGCCCTCATGTGGCCGTGAGTAGAAACATTACAGCCTTTAACTTTGATATAGAAACAGAGAGGACTGATGCACTGTGAAAAAGGCACTTCCTGTGTCATCATGCTGATGATTGTCATGATCATACCCAATACTTTCAATGTTAATTTGATTTAAGCAGACTTATCCCACTTGTTGGCGACAGCCAAACGAAAGAATTATGCATCTGATTTTCACTCTAAAGTCAGTTATGACAAGTCAAATTACCTTCTCTTGATCCTGACTAATTAAACAGCCTCTGTGTTTCCCTTGTTGAAAGTGGAGGAGATGACACTTCTTCGGCTATCATGAGTCACAAAGTGCATCTTTCGCAGTGAACTGGTCCTCAGTTTTTCTTTATCAAAGTGACAGGCTGTGATGTGAAGACTCCAGTATTTGTAATAGTGGAGTTAATGGAACCAGAAAATATTAGAAGAATTGGATGCTACCTCTAACTGAAACACAGTACATGTATGCTCCCTGAAGACGGGTTGCAAACTAATGGTAAAAACTGTCTGCGCAGCAACCATTTTTAAATCAATTTTTAAATCAATTTTATTTAACTAGTCATATTTATTTATCTTCTGATGTTCTTTTTTTTTTCATTATTTATTTCATTTTTATTTGTATACTTCAGTTTTTATTTATATTTGTTAAAGTTACTCTCAATATAAATACTTATGTGTGGAAGCAACTGGTGTAACTTCTAGATGATTGATATGGAGTGGTAGATAAGCCTTAGAAGGTTGGGTGATCTATTGTTTCGTTTTTATGTACTGTTCCTGCCACTATAAAGAAATTAATACATACATACATACATACATACATAGAGTCAATTCGGACTTCTGTCAAATCTAGACATTTCTTAAGATATGTTGTTAGTGTGTGCCAAGCTTCATTCCTTATCATGTAGTATGTGTAAATGCACAATTAATTCCCTATTCATGACAGTTTTGTCCTGCTTAAGAATGCAGTTAGTTTCATCTTCAACCTTTTCCATATCAGAAGGTATTGATATATAATAAACAGATTTGCATGTCATTAATAGTATTTGCAGGATGTCTCACAAAATGTGTAATTTACAAACGAAATGCAAATTATTGACAATGGAATTTTACCAGACAGCCTGAAACTTATTTTAGCAAAAATCTAATTCAATTCATATACATACAGTGACGTCAGATGTTGAGAATATAACAATGTGTCTGTGTCATATATCAACCTTTTTCGTTTGTCTGGCCTTTAAAAAAGAATATATCCAGGATTTTATATTCAATGCACATTTCAGAAAAGTGATCCAAAGTGATTAAGTCATCTTTTGAAATAATCAATGATGTTAGTTGGTTTTTTATCTGTTCAAGTGTGTACATGGTTCAGAGAATTTCTCGTAATCCGTATCGGCATTATTGATTATAGTTAATTTATCAATGTCTAGAGAATAACTAAAGCAGCACATAGCTGAAAAAGTATTTTATAACTTTCGACTAACTCAGATAACAATATTTTCTAGAAACCGATTAAAACAGCCAAATTTCAGAAAATCTCCCACCTGACCGGTCTCAGATTTTTTTCAAAGTACTTACACTGAATAACAATATGGAAACATGGTATACTGCAAAATTTGAAGTGTCTGTGAAAACTGTGAAAATGGCAAGCTACTCAAATATCACAAAAATGCTTGAAACTGCCAATATTGACATATTTTGTATGGAGAATAAAATTTTTTAGAAGCAAAGCCATTAAAACTGGTTCAGTGTATTCATATTGAATAAAATTACCATTAAAAAGATGGACTGAAAGTCAACTTTTAACATTTCATATCTCCTCTTTACAGATGATTTCATATTTGTGGACATTTGAGGAAGAAAATAAATCATTTTTCTTGCAATTTTCATTGATCGAGAGAAGGTATGACACCACTCTCTCCTGAAAAGTGACATAGCGTTTTACAAGGGTGACCATGGCATTCTAAGCCATTGATCTCCTTACAGGGACTGACTTTAGCAGTTTCAAGTGAGAGTTTCAGTTTGTGTTTCACACATTATCAGTACATTCATTCTGCAAGTCCAATACAGTGCATTCAGACGATTGGGATCAGATGATCCATGTAATGACTGTTTATACAGAAACTAAACATGTAAAATTGTGAATGTAACAATAACTTTTTCTCAGAGGAGGGGCTCAGCTCAGGCGGCAAGACAATGGGCTACCAATCGCGGGGTCCCTGATCTGATTACCAATTAGAACTGCCCTCCTTGGAGCACGTGCACCCACCCAGGTAAAACTCCCATTTCCTCCTAAACCCAGTCATAAATTCTGAATAGTCCCTTACTGATGTCATAGACAATGTTTTTGGTAAAGGCATTACAATTTTGTGTAAATATATGTGAAGCCTTTCAGAGTGAGCTTGTAACTGAGTTAAAGTTGAATCCCACTCTTTGCAAGAAATCTAAAATCCATGAGATATTCATGAAACTTTGCCAAAAAGTTCTTCAAAAAGAAAGCTTTCCAACATTAAAAAAAAGGAGGGCTATCCAACATAATTTTCGAACTATGATCTTTTCAAATCATATGTCATTACATTAAAACATACAGTAAAAAGCTAAAAAAGTGTGGGATTTATAACAAAAAGCAGCGTTACTCGAACAATATCCATGAGATATTTATGAAAAATTAAAGGAATATAGCTGAAAATACACTTTATTGAAAAACAATTCTTTGAAGGGGGGTTACCGATGTTTTTTTAGAGTTATGTGGTGTACAATATGAGAAAATTATAAAAAACAGTCAAAAAAAATAAAAATAAGTCCCCCTTAAAATAAACTTGAATATCTCAAAGATCCCTTCTCCAATTTTTATGAAAGTTGGATTGGATCATAGGCCTGTATATAGACCCAAAATGTGTGCATTTATAGTTTGGGGCCATTATTCGTGGCTGAGCCAGCAGCCTTCGAGTGAGCCTACCACTGTTTTCAAAAATCTGTGGCTTTTCTAATGCATATGAACAATTTTACCAAGCAGCGGAGCCACCAGCTGGGGTATTTTTGGTGAACTGTGGAGTACAATAGGTGGAGCAGCTGTATTCTGTGGGATTCAACTTTAATATCAATTGAAACAATCAACAGTTGGACACAGAGGTATGAAACAGTTCATGAAGAAATGAAGTTCATGTACGTGGATAATTTTTTTGACATTTGTGAACTACTGCCACAATACCAAGTTGGCCTTTGCAGTATACTATTGGTCAAAATCATGATATCATTTTTCCAGCAAACATCACTTGCTTGAAGCAAGCTGGAAAAAGTGACATGCAATGGGCAACTTGACCAATCACCCGGCAGGATTTTCTGATGTCAGACCAGAAATTTTGCAAAATATTTTGTAATTTGACGAAAGTCTACAAATATGAAATCATCTATAAAATGGGAAGGACGTGCATCACAATTCATGTTTATTCTCTGGTCACATTGTATTCAATAATTAGGCCCTGAATTATTGGAAAACATGAAAAATGGGACATTTTGGGGGTCCAAAAATGTCATGTGAGATACGATGTAGCAAACTAGAGATAGTTCCAACTGAAGGTACCTGAGTAACAGCTTCATTTCATATCAGAACTATTTTCCCCCTCGGATTCCCTCATGCTAAATTTAACACATTATAAGAGCACATTCAGGCAAAGAGTAAATCGGCCATAGCTGGAATTATGAGGATTAAACAAATCCGCAGCTTCATTGATATTTACACTGCAGAACTTTAACAATTATTCTAATTAATTTTGGACATATGCCAAAAAACACCACTGCCTAACAATTTGGTGTAAAAAATGGATGGTTTAGTTGTTTTTGCTTTTAAGACTATGGTGGAACAGACACACTAAATAAAAAGTCAACCTGACATACTGGAATGAAAGCATTAGTCCCGCTACTCTTATTGCAAGACAAGCATGACTATCTTATCTGCTGTGTTGTGAATGATGAACATTTACAAGTAATTTCTTGCAATCACAACAATTTTTACAGACCACGATATATTTCAATTTAAATTTATATAAAAGACTTTAAAGTGTGTTGCAGATGTTGCTGGTCAAGTAATTATCAAGAAATTATTGATACAGGTTTTCGGAAAAATACATCTTACAGTACAGAAACAACTAATAAACACCAAATGGCAATTCCCACATTGTGCCTATAAAGAGACAAGCGGAGACAAGCACCTTGTATAGTTTTGCATCAATAGTTGAATTGCTGAAATTTTAAAAGTTGCTTGCTCTTCTTTGAAACATGGAGACCATAACACAACTGATTATTGTGATGATTCTTCTTGGGACTGCGAGGGCCCAGTCTGCGATTGATCCAGAGGATTGTGTAGAAAGGTAGGGGATTTCACCAAATTTGTTGTGTTAACTGAAATATTATGTTAAGTTACTGATAATTAGAATAAAGTTTCAAAGTGCTTTCATATTTTCAATAAATTTCCAAAATATGAAAAACTGCATAAATGCAGCTGTTATTTTATATCATCAGACAGAAGAAAAACTTTATATTTGTGTCAATAAATATTGAGTTCTTTACCCAATTGTGCACTTGGTGTAATATATTGTGTAAAATGATTTTATGTATATTAAATATAAAATTACAAGAGAAAAGATAACAAATTGTCTGGTGCATTACAAAGTGCTGAGATCCCAGAACCTGACCTGGCAAAGGGCAGACGAAGTAAGCTGGTCAGGTGTAAGGAGCTGTGAGAGTCAGGACTCGCATGTGATGGCAAGGCCTTTGAGGATGTCCTACCTTATGCATGTCATTTTTTATTTTATGGATCTCTCTGAGATGAAAACACCTTTTACTTTTGGGGGGAGGGGGCATCTCACCAGCAATAAGTACTTGTCTTAGAGACCTCTTTACTGTAACACAATGTTTCAAAATGTCTTGAGTCTTGAGTCTAAATACTCGCACACACAGCAGATTTTATGCTTATGACCCTAATTTTAATTCAACAGCAAAGTAATATATAATCAGCCTCCGATACAATAAGTCTGTTCTTCTTTTTCATTTTAATACACAATATTCAGTTATTTTATATATACTGCTCAAAAGAAACAAACAACTCCTGTTTCAGGTATTTTTTTGGGAACTTAGAAAGAAGCAAATGAATTTCAATAAATAGGTTTTCTTTTTCTAAAGACTCAATTGCAATGCTTTTTTCATCAGCAACATTTCTTCCATGACTTTGGAAAAAGTCAGGAAATTATTTTTACATTTGTTTTTGTTGCCTCTGACTTTTCCTCTCATATACATATACATATCTGGCAGCCCCAACGCAGCAGTCTGCTGGGTTTTGCGGGGTCCCCCCCCCCCCATTTTGTTCTTGTGATGAAATATCAGGGTAATTGTTATAAACTGAATGGAAATGAGTTCTATCTGAATCAGAATCTGAATCACGAAAGGCAGATAACCAAGCGTAATACAATTATGCACTCTAAAAAATTTCAGACAAAATTGGTTTTTTAGATTCAAAATGGTTTTTTGAAAAACCAAATTTCAATGCAAAAAACCAACATGGATTGTTTTAAAAATCCATGTTGGTTTTGCATTGAAATTTGTTTTTTCAAAAAACCATTTTGAATCGAAAAAACCAATTTTGTCCCGACAATTGTTAGAGTGTGTGCATATTATAATTTCTTGCCTTTTGTCTCAACAGCACTGGATATAGAGGTGGAAATGTGGAATGCCCATCTGGTTATGTCGCAGTAGGATTTTGTTCTTCATATGAAGTAAGTTGCCTAGCCGAAGCTGGTGGTTATTTCACAAGCGTCATGAAATGCTGCAAAGTCATCTCTCAAGAGAGTAAGTGTGATAATAGCTCTTTACACTGCCTTAACTATTGATAAGTTATCATACTTTTGAGTTACACTGTGTTGAAATGTAATATAAGGTTGCAGCTGCGTTTGGCTATCTCTTAAAAGCCCTAAAAGACTTGATCTGGAGATTGGGAGTGTGCCCATTTCAGGCATTTGTGTAATTATTGTTATTATCGTTTTCATAGCTACGTGTTTTTCAAGTTTGTAATTTGCTTCATTCCAAAGCTGTGATGTCAGGGATTAAGTAGAATAATTTTGTTTATTACAAGCACAGATTTCAGGAAACTGACATATGGATGATGTATGTTTCACTTGTTCAGCTTGCCCTGGCTGAAAGATAATTAAATAACTGTAACTGAAACAAACAGACTACTTAGCCTCAAAGGAAAACTTTGCAATTACTGACAAAAAAATTGTTTGAAATTGTTTGTTTGGAAAACAATGAGGTGCAACACTCAGCTTAGACATACGCTGTTTGTTGTGGTTGTTCACAAATAGTAACATTGCCTGACAGTTTTGAATTCCTTTGTCATTAACTGTGATGTCAAACTCTGAACTGATATGTCACAGATTGAAGATTAGACCAATCACATTGACAGATACCCTCTGATGTCACGGTTTAGCTGCAAAACGAAGTTTTCAAAAAACATGTAGCTATGAAAACGATAATAACTTAATTTTTTTGATATTATCCCTCTATTATCTTATTACGTGAAAAAATGAGAAACTTTGTGATATAATTACGAAATTATAACACATTTGCCCGATTAAATGTTTCTGTTGCCCTGGTTACCAGCAATTTTCATTGCAAAAGATATATCTTTACTCAAGCTTTAAAATGATGTATCATATGATAAGATATCTCCCTTCAAACCTTAGAAATTCCGTTTTTACTTAGAATGTCTCAAAGCAAATCTCCTCGACTTCCATATCATGAATGATCACATTGGCAACTTTTCGTGGCATCATACACTTCATTCCAATCAAAATAATACAAAAATACCTCAGAATTGATAAGATGATTTGAAATACATGAATTATAATATTTGTCATGGATATTAATGGTTCAACATGGAGAGTACTTATTTTTGAAAGTTAGTCAAAACAGAGAGAAACTCAAATTACTAATAACTGGTTGCTATGGCAACAATGATTCAATTTTTTTTAAAAAGCCGTTGTCACGAAAATCGGTCAACTACATTTTGAACAATTACAGAATTTATGAATTATTTTCAATCAATATTTGGATTATCATTGACTGTTTATGGTAT
This sequence comes from Platynereis dumerilii, assembly GCA_026936325.1. Taxonomy (NCBI): domain Eukaryota; kingdom Metazoa; phylum Annelida; class Polychaeta; order Phyllodocida; family Nereididae; genus Platynereis; species Platynereis dumerilii. Next base: position 96,268 of record JAPTHN010000316.1, read on the forward strand.
TTTATTATGGTTTCCAGAGCAGCCCTTCATTATTTCGCAAGTTAATGGTATTCTGTGACAAAATGCTTTGGTTCAAATGCCTTTTCAGAAACACAATTACATTTGAAACTTTATTACAAGATTGCAAACTGTTGAATCTGCCTCTTTTTTGCATTATCTTAGACATTTATGATGTTTGGAGGCATTTGTTGCCATAGAAACAAAACAAACAACCTGTTTTAACTTGTGAAACTAATTTACCAATATAGCTAATAGGGTTGGGTAGATGTCTAATAAAATTGCAAAAACCATTGGCTATGCATTTGATCAGAAAGATGCATTTGAGGTTTGTTGCTATGGAACTGGCTACAGCAGTGTTTCCATGGCAACAGTAACTTTTAAATTGTTAATTGTATTCCAAGATGAATATCATATCTGAATTATTTCCATTCATCCTATGTATTTGAATAAAACATGGGAAAATGCCTGTCGTAAGCTTCAAGTTTAAAAAAATAATTTTAAACAAACATGAAATCCGTCTCCATAGCAACTATATGATATGATTTATTCCAATATTTTTGCTAAAGATTGTCTACAAACAGATGCTCTATTAATATCATAACCAAATTTTTGCCTGCATATTTATTTTTTTTGCTCCACATCAAACATTACAATACAATCTTTTTAAAAGTTGATGATTTTTCATATTTCTGTTACCATAGCAACACACGAACATAATGTAAACCGCTATTTTTGCATGCATCTGAGAGAGTTTGTTATGGAGGTACTGTGTGCCAAAATTGAGATTATTCCTAAAAGCAGCAGGAAAGTTATTAAATAAAATGTTGTTCACTGGTTGGTTCTTATTTTTTCTAGAGTGTTGCTATGCAAACTTGAATAAAAAAAATCCTCCACCTGGGAATTCTGGGGAATTTTTTTTGGTGAAATTAGAGATGTCAAGGATTCATTCGGTACCAAATTTATGCTGTTATGAGGAGGTCCAGGGTACGGCTGATATTGGGCCTTTTTCTACTGGCCTACTGAGCACACTAACAAATATCCAGAAGAGTGCCTAATCCTGAAATATCGCCCTTCAAGTCTCTTCTGAGGCCCCATTTAAGCGTGTCCCGGAACTCCTGGACGTCCCTCAACTCCAGTTAACTCCCACTAACTCCTGCTAACTACCGCTAACTCCCACTAACTCCGGTAACTCCCACTAACTCCGCTAACTCCCTTAACTCCCACTAACTCCTGCTAACTCCTATAACTCCCACTAACTCCTGCTAAGTCCAGTCACTCCTGGTAACTTCCACTGACTCCCACAACTCCCGGTAACTCCTCTCAACTCCCGTAACTCACTTTAGTCCCAGCCCATGGGACATTAAATAGAGGCGGGTTGTATCCAGTATTCTATGCTGGGGCAACTGAAAGACCCTGGGCATCCCTGAATTAATAGGGTATGTTCCAGACTCCCAGTCTTCTCATCTCATCATCATACGGCGGTCACCAAAGAATAGAAGTGCAGCTCCCTCCACAAAAGAGGGTGGTCGAGTTGCCCCGGGGTACACCAGCACAACACAAGTCAGTCAGGGAAAAACACATTTCATTAAACTTGAACTAAAAAAGAAAAGAAAAAATCGTTGTTGTTGTTGTTGTTGTTTATCTCTCCCATCAGAACACAACATATTCAAACTGGCCACCACAACGGGCATCAGTCAGCCTAACTTTCTTAATTTTGGACTTAGGAAGTTGTGCAATACCTCTATTTCAGATAAAATTGGCTTGAGGAACTCATTTTTCACCTTTACATTACCCTACAGAAAGTGAGACAGTCAGAAGTGAGAGTGAGAGTGAGAGTGAACTAGGGGGGTGTGTGAAACAGACACAACTGAGGCAATATGTAAGAATAACATTTATTTCGTCTTTTTTTTTTCTTCTTCTTTTTTTAGTCCAAGCGAATTAGGGTTTCATTTGGCACCTCTCAATAACCTACAAGGAGGTATAGCAGTGAAAAATAAATTACAGTCTAGGAATGGTAACCAGGAGACCTACATGCAAAAAATACAAAATCTAAAATTGGTCCTTTATTCCAGGACAAAATGGGGAAAAACCTCCACTTTTTGGTTTTCTAGAAATTGTCGTAGCATCTAGGAAAACATATTTAGAAGCCTGAGAAATGTACCAAAAGTTGTTTCATATCCTAAGCTACGTTCACTCCGGGTTTCATTATTGGCCTCATATTTTAAAAAACGCCCATTATGAGACTTTTTTAGGTGCAATCTGTAACCCTAGCCTCCCTGGTTTTGAATCAATGGTAAAATATCTCTCCAAATTACTCAAGAAGACTAGTAGGACTGTCTCTCACGCCAAAATGAAGAAAATTTGAGTATTTTTAACCGAGAGAATACATAAAATGTCTCTTTGTGCAATTTGCTTGAAAACTCGGTCACGACCAAGCATATTGGAATGGATATGGCGTGAGAATGTTCCCTAAAGAACAGCCTTCAACACGGTACCTTTACATTGTCTCTGTAACATCATCATTTTGAGAGGTGGTGAACGGCGTTTTTTCGATCAACTCAATTGACATTTTTTCAATAAAACATTAGATAGGATGGCTTTAACAATTGAAAAACCTGAAAAATTAGTTCTTCATGCCAATTTTATCTGAAATAGAGGTATTGCACAACTTTCTCTGTCCAAAATTAAGAAAGTTGGGCTGACTCAAATTTGGGCCGCTTCCAGCATTTTTGCATTTTTACAGTGTGTGATAAACAATTTGTCACACCTTTTTTACCTAAGTCAGTAGATATCTTCAATTCATCATCAAGACTAGTTTGAGGTGCATTACATAGCTTAGCCAACAGGTTTTATCAAGCTTGTTGATTGTTTTTTATGCCATTACACATATATTCCAGTGGTGAGATAAACTAGATTTTTTTAAACTTGAATTTCCCAACACATTTTTTCATTTTCGTCTTAAAATGTTTGTATAATCGTCTAGTTTTAGGTGGTATAGGTCCCGTTTCGGGCTGATGTTTTTACCCCAATGTTTCTTCAGGAGAGCTTTGCTCAGGATCGACAATTCCTTGCTCAATACAGTTGGCTGGTGCGGGCACGAATGCGGTGTGTCCGGAAAACCAGGCTATCGTAAATGGTTGCTCTTCTGGTCTAGATCCGGACTGCGGAAGAGACATGTACAGCAGGATAATGTGTTGTGAAGGTAAGTGTACAAATCCTCGAGTACTTGGAACACTCTAAACACATGGCGGTCAAAATGACAACTTTAATTCCTGGTGCCTAAACCGACAACTCTTTGAATCAAAAATACTAAAAGGTTGTAATATCACCAATATTGGATTAATACCATGTGCCACTAGGGTAATGATTGTATCAGATGGTGATCAATTTGACTACCTTTGGGTCACTTGCAGAGTCAATATAGTTATTTTGATTACGATAGAATAGTCAAAATTATTTTCCATGAAGTCACAACCAATTTTTTCATCCACGCTAAAGTAGTCATAAAGTAGTCATAAACTAGTCACATTGACAACCAAATGTTTAGAGCGAATGTTCTGGAATGCCCATTCATTTTTTTATTACATTTATTTCCACAGGGTGTATAGACTCCGTAAATCTGTTTTTCAGGCAGACCCTGTTAAAATCGTGAATATGTACATTCAGAATAAATATATGCATTAGTGTTCAAGAATGGTAAATCATGTAAATTAAACATTGATGAGTTAACAGGAAATGTGAGTGACTATAGATAAAATTCTGTGTTGATAGCAATCCTTTCAAAAGAGATGAAGTGCTATTCCAACAATAAACCACGGATTACACCTGAAATAGGTCAATTATTGATAAAAATAAGGAGATTTTTGGGAGAGGAGCCCAAGACTAACCGAAAAAATCCAAAAACATTGTGAGTTGGATATCAAAAATTAAAAGCGCAATGCCGACAAGCGAAAGACAGAGAGTCATTTTGCAGTGAACAATATGAAACACATTTTGAACGAGATGCGTCTTGTCAGGACTCTTGTGAGTGAATATTCGAATGGCAAAAGCAAAAGCTAGCCTCTACCTGAAACATCTGTGGACTATGCAAATAAACTCAATCAGACAAGATTTCACAATAAAGACTTCTCAGTAGAGACAAATTAATCACTATTCAAGTCCCACATCGACAACTCATGATGCCTGCTTGTGGTGCTATATCAGGAAGAAGTCAGAAAAGTCTTCTCAAAACGTAATCCAACAAAAGCAGCAGGCCCAGATGGAGTTACACCCAGTGACCTCAATACTCTGGTCAAAATTGGGTGTCTCTGAAATTCGTGTCCGACATTCATCATTGATTCATGTTTACAGGAATGTATATACAGGACTTTTAAATGTCATTTGTCTTAGAATGGTATATTAGCAAAAGACATACAATAAATGAGAGATAATGTAAACCCCTACCAAAATTAGCATGAAAGTGGCCAACCCCCCTGAAAATGGCCCGTGTGCACACGCACTTTGTTTGAAAGATCACCTCACAAAAACTGATATATCTAGTTGCCAGTCAACTCTTTCTCCCACTGAAACTTGACCATCAGTTTTTTAAAATCCAGTCACCAGTGACTGAAATATATTCCATGCAACAGTGCAATATGAAGTTGTTGCATAAATCCATTCCTACATTTGTTTACCCCCCCCAATGAAATCCGGCCCTGTGGCTTCATTATTTTTGAGGTGGAACATAGTTCTTTGAAGTACCATAATATGGGGTGAATAGGAACACTGGGGTGAATCGGGACAAGCCAGGAAATAATTTTTATCTTCAAAATACAACAGCTTCTACTTGTTGCAAGGACTTGATTTTTTGCACGATTTTAGTATAATTTTCATGATTCTACCTGCAGATGGCAAGAAGCTGCAGTACTTTAAACATTGCCCTGCAGAATTTACATTTTTGAAACCAGGACAAAACTTTGCTTGTACCACAAAAACTATAAAAGATACAGACACAAAAATTTAACAAAGCGTCAAGTATATAGTTATGGCCAATTACGGAACAAGTCATAAACTTCTAAAATGAATCTTCATTATGTTGTTTCTCAGCCCTTTTGATATATTTGTCGTGAAGTTGTTCATTTCAGTCTAAGTTAAAAATCAGTTACGTTTTGTAAATTTTTTGAATGGTTTGTTTCAGGACCAACTCTTGGCCTCAATCTCTCCGACGAATGCCAATATAAATACGGAGCTTACGCGCAAATGGCAAGATGTTCAAGTGATGAGGTAATGTTTATAAAACTCTTTGTATCTATGTATGTATGTATCTATCTATCCATCCATATAAAAGAATAATATGTCAACAATTAGGACAAAACAACTTTCATCCACGTGGTGGCTTATTCCCTCACCATAGGCATACAAAAGCCAACTGATGTCTGCATTTTGCATACTGGGGGGAGGGGTCAGGGGGGTCTCATCCCCCTAAAATTGTCCAGTAACCGGGGACAAATCAACGCTGCATGCTTCATCATGGTCCGAGACAATCAGGCCCGATTTCACCAACATGTCGGGACCAGTCCCAACTTTTAGAGAACAGTCTCAAGTGCAAAAAACATTTCACCAACATCTGAGTTTTACAAACTTCAAAGAGCTGAAAGAGACAATAAATAAGGTTGATTTAATTTCAACTGCTATACATTGAGTGCATCCATAATTTCTACCCTCAGTCAGTTGAAATGTGTAAAAAAATTATAACGAAAAAAAAAATTAAAATTAAAAATTATGTTTCAATATTCCACATGGAAATTGCCGCATGACTTCCATTGGGAAGCTGCAAATATGGGAAAAATAATCGCTTATTCATTTTCACCTACTTTCATGGTCAAAATGCAAAAATAAGCCTACTTGGGAAATGTCTCAATTAGACAGCTGGAAGAGACTCGAGTCTAAACACATTACCCTGGGCGCAATGAGCTACAGAGCCCTGAAAATGGGTCTATTTCACTTTTTTATAGGAAACAGCGTCCTCTGTGTACCATTCTTATTTTTTATGTAAACTTATAAGACAAGTACCCTCCTTCATATGCATGCACACAACATTGAGGTACACCCAGTGCTCATGCCACAATCTCCCCATCAACTCTGCTTATAATTGACTGAAGCAGTAACTTTGATCGCCCCCTGCTGCCTGCGCCCAGAGTCAACCATCCTAAATGCAATACCAAATGGTACCATGGGGACAGTATATTTTGCTGTTAAAATATAACTGAAGTACATCATGCAGATACTGGGATAATGGGATTTGAAATCTGGACACAATCCAAATTTTGGCCCTATATTTCAAAGGGCCCTCAAAAATTACCTAAAAGGTATGGAGGTCCAAAAATGCATTTTTCCCCCACTTTGAGGATGATATCCGAGTCGGGTGAGTATCACCCCCAATGGTGAAGTGCCTGAATCTTTGAAAAACTGCCTCTTAAGGACTCCTGCTCTCTCTCCCATCTCCAGAATCAACCCTCGTGAGCACAAAGAACTCTGCTTAGAGAGCTGCGCTTATCATATATATCTATCTATCTATCAATCTATCTATCTATCTATTTATCGATCCATCTTATCTATCTATACATCTTATCTATCTTATTTGTCTGTCTCTGAATTCAACCCATCTTGTTAAAAAGCATGGTCATAAATATGTGCATCACCAAAGGGCTTGGCGTACTTTTTTGTGCCTCGGCAAATATTTTGAAGTCTCCCATCAGTCCCAAACCAAGGTGTCCTGGAGCTGCCACTGATTCATTCCTTATTATCCTTCCAAAAAGTATATAGAAAGCGATTTTTTTCTTGTAATGTTGAAGTGTGACATCATATGGCAGTTCCCATAGGTTAGCATTGAAAATCATGTGTTCCATGTGAGGTCACAGGTTCTTCAGCCAATCATGGCTCAGTCTGCATAGTATATCATATCAAATCTGTGAGGTGGTATACCAGCATATGACTTCAAGCCATGTGTGTAGAAATGAAACACTGAAAGGTGTGACCAGCAGGGGCGTATCTACAATGTAGAAATGGCCTAGGGGGGGATGACATTTGGTGAAAATGCAGTGCTCTGCATTTCCTGTCTCTTCCATGATAATTTTGGGCATGAAGTAAGGGGCTTGCCCCTCAACCCTGAACCAAGGGCATACAAAAATAATGATCACAGTTTCAAAAATATATAATACTTAAGGGTGAATCCGTCAAACAAAAAATGTGCAACTGTGTATCCCTTTCTTGGGACACGCTAGCTGTGCCACTGGCAACAAACTGTAAACAACATTCAGACCAGACAGTTTATGAGTGGCATGAGTAACAGTTATCTATTGACTTTCACAGTTTGTAATCTTCTTCTTTTACTCAGCTTTGCTTGATAAAACATTCATACCATGTCACATACCATATATGGCTATTCTCCACACTACATCATATGCCAACACTGCATCACACTCCTCGCCACAGACAATCACCATGTTCCAACATTGTGAGGTCACATACCAACTTTGCAAGATTTTTCAAATTCTACATACTTTTTGGAAGGATAATAACCAAGAAACACCTTGGTTTTTTGAGGCATTGACTCAACCCCTTGATGCATACTGGCTTAGTGATACTATTTGGTGTGAAGCGCCTCAATATGATGACCAGAAAGAGAAAAATCTTTCTCGCCATGAAAAAACGTCAGCAAGTCAGGGTCAGGTGTCATGGTAATACATTGTATGTGGACAGAAGGATGTTGGAGACTGGGACGAATGGTTGCAGCCACAAAATATCCTTGTAATGTAATGCGGAACACAAATTATACAAAATACTAGGTACTTTTCCAAAGTTTTCTTTTTCTTGTTTGCAGGTCATGACGGAACTTTGTACTACACGTTCAGGTGGCCAATGTGGTGGGTATCGGACTCGCATCAATTGTTGCAAAGTGACGGCTGCCTGAATTGCTTGAAATAAACAACAAGATTTCTTGAAAAATAAAAAGTTTCAGCAGCCACTGGCCTAGATTTTGTTTTGCTTTCATTGGGCTTGATCTTGCAATCCCCTATGTTTAAGGCAAGCAGCTTCCCCGTGAAGAGGGCGGGGGAAGGTTGGTTTTGTGGTAGTGTGCTAGACTTCTAATCACTGGGTCCAGGGTTCAAATCCAGCTCTTGCCGGGTCACTTGGGCCTGTTTTGGACTGCTGTTTCAATCATCCTTCACCTCATTCCTGTGTTCTCTTCCTGTCCTAATTAGCCTGCCAAGTGAATAAATGCAGGACGTAAAGCCCTAATCATCCATACATCCATCTCTCTGAGGCCTGTGACAAACAAATATACATATTATTACATCACCACAGTACAATAGCCATAATCAGAATTTATTGGCAAGAATCAGTCACATTAAAGTTGAATCCCACCAAATAGGCCTACAGCTGCTCCACCTATAGTACTCCACGGATCAACAAAAATAACCCAGCTGGTGGCTCCCCGCTTGGTCAAATTGTTCATATGCATTGGAAAAGCCACAGATTTGTGAAAACAGGTGTAGGCTCACTCGAAGGCTGCTGGCTCAGCCAGGAATTTGACACTAAACTATGAATACACACATTTTGGGGCGATATGTACAGGCCTACAATCCAATCCAACCTTTATAAAAATCGGAGATGGAATCTTTGAGATATTTAAGTTTTTTTTAAGGGGGACTCATTTCTGTTGAACTGCTTTTCATAATTTTCTCATATTGTACACCACGTAACTCTCAAAAGACATTGGTTACCCCCCTTCAAAGACTTGTTTTTCAATAAATAAAGTGTATTTTCAGCTATATTCCTTTAATTTTCATAAATATCTCTTGGATATTATCCGAGTGATGCTGCTTTCAATCATAGTTCGAAAATTATGTTGGATAGCCCGCCTATTTTTTTTGCCTATTTTTTTTTTTACATTGGAAAGCTTTCTTTTTGAAGAATATTTTGGCAAAGTTTCGTGAATATCTCATGGATTTTAGATTTCTTGCCAAGTGTGGGTTTTAACTTTAAACTCATAAAAGCTCATATTTGCATGGTTAGAGTACAATATGACTTTTCAGTGCCCTAGCAGGATAGGAGACAGCAGCAGTGCAATTTAAAAATACGTTTGTGTTCTTATTTGCCAAAAAAAAAGTTTTCTCCGGGATGGATTATTATACCATTTTTATCTTTGTCTTCAAAGGGACCTTTTAAGCAGATGTGCCAATAAATTTATAATATTCTCAAATGTTTTTTTCTAGTATAATTACCGGTACTGTAATATTTCTACAAAAATGACATTTTTCGAACTTTTCAAGTATCTTATCAGTTTTAAAATAATAATCCCTTTGCGGTGGCAGGCGGCTAAATTGTCTCAAAATGCCTACGTAACGCTATACACTGTAAAAGCACAATGGTCATGTATTGAATTAAATTGAATTGAATTTTTCATTTACACTACCCTCCAAAAGTTTGAATACACCTGGAAAAGTGAGGTTTCTTTTAAAAATACTTCATTTTGAATAGATTTTTTGTTTTACATTTAAATCAAACAATATCAGAAGTCACATTGAAGTCATAAGTTGTTTTTATTTTGTCATTTTAGGTCATTTTGGTTGAAATGTATGGCCTTCCTCGATATCCCAAATTATGGTATTTCATAAAAAATTGTCATAGCCCAGTTATCTTCTAGGTTTATGAAATTTAATCATATTTAAGTGTTTCTAGAGTTTTAACATGATCGTAACAGTAGTTTTATACCCAAAAAAGGAGGTATATATTTTTCAATATTTGGCATGTACACGAATTTGTATACCTGCAAAAACGAACATATACACGAATTTGGCATTCGTGTAAGTGTGAAATATTGCAATTCACGAATTTGTGTAGGTGCAAAAACGAACATTGCAACCTTAAACTTCATGTATATATTTTTCATTATTTGGCATGTCCACGAATTCGTGGAGGTGTAAAAACGAGCATGTACGAATTTGTGGACATGAAAAAACGAGCATAGGTGCTCGTGTACATGTAATAACTAACACTCGTGTATGTGCTTTATTATTCATTCGTGTATCTGCTAACACTAACATTCGTGGAAGTGCTGTATCATTAGGGTTTAGTGTTAAAATTAGGTTTAGAGTTAGTTTTAGCCAAGTTTAGAGGTATATATTTTTCAATATTTGGCATGTACACGAAATTTGTATACCTGCAAAAACGAACATATACACGAATTTGGCATTCGTGTAAGTGTGAAATATTGCAATTCACGAATTTGTGTAGGTGCAAAAACGAACATTGCAACCTTAAACTTGGCTAAAACTAACTCTAAACCTAATTTTAACACAAAACAATGCTGAAACAGCTCTAATAAAATAGTTTTCACTTGGGAAGATACATTCTATGATTATACTTCATGGTGACCTGAAATTATCAAAATTTTGTATTTTTGAGTGGTCAATGTCTTTTTTGCATGTATATATTTTTCATTATTTGGCATGTCCACGAATTCGTGGAGGTGTAAAAACGAGCATGTACGAATTTGTGGACATGAAAAAACGAGCATAGGTGCTCGTGTACATGTAATAACTAACACTCGTGTATGTGCTTTATTATTCATTCGTGTATCTGCTAACACTAACATTCGTGGAAGTGCTGTATCATTAGGGTTTAGTGTTAAAATTAGGTTTAGAGTTAGTTTTAGCCAAGTTTAAGGTTGCAATGTTCGTTTTTGCACCTACACAAATTCGTGAATTGCAATATTTCACACTTACACGAATGCCAAATTCGTGTATATGTTCGTTTTTGCAGGTATACAAATTCGTGTACCTGCCAAATATTGAAAAATATATACCTCCTTTAAGAGTGCTTGTTATGCAAATGAACAGTCTCGATGTATAAAAGACTAAAAGAATTGTAACACTAGTTGTTGTAATTGTTGTACCTATTTTCGCTTGCAAAGGTTTGACACTTCAAGTTACTCAGAATTGTGTCAAATTAATTTTTTATGTCTTTCATTAATTTTTCTACATGATCATTATTATGCCACACACAATTGTCAATTTGTCTCATGGGCAGTTGTCCAGTATCTGTACTCAAAGCGTCTCATGGGGGGTTAAAATAAAGGTTTGTAAATGAGAATTTCCTTCATGCTATCATCAAATGAACATATTGAAGAATCGTAAATCAAAAAGGACACATGTGAATTGTTGGTTTATTACCAAATTGCCACTCCAGAAAAGAGGCAAGAATTGAATTTTTGAAAAAAATGTTAAAATCTGAAAATATCCATGTGAATACTAATTTAACTGTTTTTTCAATGGAAATCCAGCCATCTTGTTGCATTGAACTGTCAAAACGAAGACAAAACTTAAATTTTGATGAAATACGGCAGAACTTTTTTTTCCAACAATTTTTATTACGAAAGTAAAGAAATTCAACATTCCTTACTCTGAAAGTGTATGTTTAGAGCACGAGCCCTTGAATCACTGATGATGACGCCACTATTTGTATTTTAATAAGAGTATGAAACCATCTTCAGCACTTCAAAGGGATTCCCTGACTTTGGGGTGTCCTAATGACACAACAAATTCGCTGCCATCCATTCAAATAACCTCCGCAGATAAACAATAGTTTTATCAACCGATGTACCAAAATTTATGGGTTACATTGACCAAACACAGCCATAAGTTGAGCTCAAAGTTAACATTGTAGTTACATTTTAGCAAGAGGACCATCTGTTGTGCCCAGTTGACGTTACCTGTCAAATGATGTGAAGGGGGTTACTCCCTTTTTTAATTAAAAAAAGAGAATGTCTTTGTGGACACTATTGTTTAAAGTTTTATACCCCAAAAAATTATTAGAAAGGAAAAACATGTGCTATGTGGGATATGTATGGCTTTTGTGTCATCTGGCATGTGAATGAAAAGAGGGGATGTCAGCTAGTACAAATTGTGGTAAAAATTCGAAGGTGCCTTGCCCCTAAATATTGGTTGTGGAATATACTGGCCTACATAAACTTAAAAACATTTAATTAAAATTACATTTTTGCACAAATCCCTCTGATGGAAATTTTAATTTCCCGAAACTCTTTTTTTGTATTCTGATTGTCCATGACCAAAATTTTTCAAATATTCCTTAACTGTGGGACTTTGATCAGAAATATCCAATAATCTTAATTTAACTTAAATTTGGGCCTCTATGTTATTGCTCTAATATCAAATGCTTGACTAATACTTCAATTTCCATGCTGACATACGCAGAGCAATATTATCAGCAACTTTTAATTTCTTGATAGTGCCCCCTCCATGCTGCAGTCAGCAAGGTTGCCATGACGTCATAATATGAGTGGCTCTATAAATAGATTGTGACCTTATGTTGGGACCAACAGACAGTCCTAACTGTGACTTCTGTGTTGATATTCATCTCTGATGTTTGATATAAATGTATTTCAAAATATTTGGAGTGCTAACCAGACACCTAAAGGCCTAGAGAACAAGGTGAGAACATTGAAAAATCATGGCAGCTGAGCAATGCTGCTCAAGAGAGGGAAATCCTTCATAAAGTCAGGGGCTCATTTCTGGGTTGTTTTTCAATCGGGGAACGCTCTGGAAAGTCACACGAGATCCAAAATACCAGAAATACCATGCATATATGTGAAAAAAATTGCTACACAGAATGATTAAACATACTGAGAAAACCTACAGTAGCGAAAAAATGATTCAAATCGGTTGATAACTGCCCGAAAAAAATTATTTGTGTCATTTTGACCGAAATTGACAACATTGACTGTCTCATTTGCAAATTAGGCAAATATCGTTTCAGATTTTTCAGTCCTGACCTAACAGTAAGTTTTAACCAATGTGAATATGCTTTCAACATGGTCCCAAGAGTTCAACATTAGAATTATATGCAACAACTATGATTAGTCTCTTCAGAATCCTGCATTGAATACATAAAGGTCACTTCCGTCAGATATTGTCCTCTCCGAAATTGGGTCGGCTAAAACAGTGATAACATCAAATTAAGAGTATTTTTATTTTACAGAAATACTCCTTCTGAATCAATAGATTAGACAACTTTTTGGTAAGTGTTTCACTTTAGTTGTACCATACTCGTAGCTCGGAAAACGCCGAAAACAGCTTTCCGTTAAATCTTGTCCTCTCCGAATAATGAGAAAAAATGGCTGGATTTACCAGACTTTTAAGACTTTGAAATTGTAGTGCTAATAGGTTTTGAGACACTGACAGAGCACATCTCTCTAACATTAATGCTTATGCCAAATTGAGCCTGTCAAATGTCATTGTCCAAAAGTTGGTTTTTTGGTGGTATCATATAAAAATGGCATACTCTTGCTAATTGCTGTCCGTAGCCATTAATATTTATTATGTGCACACTAAGCAATGTAATTTGTCATTTTGAGTTATTTTGAACTGCTCAAATGCTCAAGTGCCACCTCCTGTGAACTCCTCAGAACATGGTTGATATACATTTTTCTTTTTCATTTGCTTAAGGAGATATTTAAATACCCAACTACCTTGCACTCTTCTCATGGTTGTTTTGCCTTCTTATTTCCTTCATAGTTAGGTCATTCAAATTAATTTAATCACTACCTGGTACACCCTAATATATGAATGAAACCGTTCTACTCTTTAAGGGCAGAGAGGACAAATGTTTGACAAGAAAAGCAATTGTATTTTTCTGCTTGCCTTTGCCTTAAACGATATTTCTCGGTTAACTGGATAGACACTAATGAGAAATATTCAAATTATATAATAAGTGCCATTAATGTGTCTGAGTGAACAAGCAATGCATATGTAATATACGTCTCACAAATTTCTGGAGAAATTTTAACTCTATAGTACCAATAAGAACTATTGTATTTGCCAACATATAAAGCTTTAATTACAATTAAGAAAACAAAACGGCATCCTCAGTCTCCTAATTCTATGACGAAAATTGTGTTTCAAGATCTGATTCATCCACAACTGTGAGAAGTATGCCACAGAGACTTTGTATTATAAACATTGCCATGTAAAAATAAGTGTCCTCTCCGAATGAATTTATGTTGTCGTATTTGTTAAATTCGGCGAGTCATACCATGACTATCAGTATGAATAAACTGTTGAAATTTAATGGAGTTGTTCTAATTTTTCTTGCAGACCAGTCAGTCTGTGAAAATGTTGGGTCAATGGCAAATAGGATTTGCTATGTAGAAGATATAGTATTGTTATAGGAAAATTGGTTCCCAAAATGTTTGTTTTTCTTGGTATAGACAAAGTGCTTGGTTAAAATTAAGCAAGTAAAATTATTTTTCATTGCCATATGTCTATCTACCAACTCACCATAAGCTCATACAACTGGGAACGCTATAAACCGGTAATAGAGGGATGGGCATGATAGTTGTTTTTGGTCAAATTTATCAATACTACAACACAAAATGTCAAATAAAAAAAAATTCAGAATACTTGTAGCCCTAAAATTTTCAGAAATTCAAGACAAGATATATTGCAATAGAAAAAAGTTAATACGGTGAAAAAAAAAAAGACCCTTATTTTTGACCCCCTTGAGACAAAACCATGTACCCCGATTGAAAAACAACCCTTTCTCAAACAGCTTTCATACTCTTATGTAAGTTTACATAATCATAACGTCATGACCAATGTAGATCCAAGTGCTCGTGGTTTAGAGTGTTTCGTGAGGTTCTAGTCTCAATAGACACATGATTGCCAAGATAAATAATGCCTACGAACCCAAAGTCAAGTTTTGTTGCTGTATGATTTGAAATCATAGTGTTTCCTTTGTGTCAAAGGTAATGCTTTAGAGAGAAAAATCACAGAAAACGACCCAAAATCACAGGTTCAGAAAAAAATAAGCTTGAATTGCTCCAAAAATAAGATATTTACACATTATCTTGTTAAGTCATTCTGTTATTTGTGAAAAATTGCAGTTATATCGATATATTACGTAAAAAATTAAAAATCAAAGCGAAACTTCTGATGTACTGGAGAGGACATTTTGTGACATTGTAAATTTTAATTTCTAAGAAAATGTATGTGCATGGCCTGCATGTCATTTCAACTTGCATTTGTCACATCGATGTAGGGGAGAGTGGGGACCGATGGGCCACTTGACAAATTATTGACCATGGAGGCAAATCAGCTTCAGATAAATGATTCATACTGTGCACCCTATTAGCCGGTGTAATTCTCTTTAAAATGATATAAGATTCACAAAGATCAACCTAGGAAGAAAGATTAGAAAATACATTTTCTGTCAAGAAAGATGGTGGCCCATCGGTCCCCAACCATGGGGACCGATGGGCCATCCCATGGGGTCCGATGGACCATGTTAATAACTTGCCAAAGGGTGGATGAAGAATTCGAAATTTGGTTCCAAGGTGTTTTTGTTGATCCATCTGAGTGTATAGGACAATAAGAGATCGAAAGAATATGGATATGCTCAGATTTTACACTTTGAAAAAAAGCTTAATTTTCACAAATGTCATGAGTTACTTTTTGCAGTTATAATCAATCTATTGAGATGATATTTTAGCAGTACACGAACAGATGCATTAAAAACTATATTGGAGAATTCCAAAACAATTGGTTCATTGGTCACTAAGAAAAAAAAATTATTTGATACTTGGTCGATACAGAAGTTTGGCTACCACTGTGAGCATCAAAATCTTGTCTAATACCTCAAACTTGTTGATGAATATTAAAAAATGAGAATATTTTAATTTTTTTTCCATCAATGAATCATTTCTGTCAATAATTTAGATTTTTAAGGGAAAAGTAAAATTTTCCAATGATACTGATGGACAATTCATAGAGGTAATTGTGGAAAATGACCTAAATGAAAACAAGTCTTTAATTATTGGAAACATTTATCGTCCTCCTAGACAAACAGTTGAAAATTTAATAACATTTACAAATGAAATTGAAAATTTACTTGATGGATTTAGTAATGATAAACATGTCGTCCTTACAGGGGATTTTAATATTGATTTGTTGAAGTTTAAAGAAAATAATCATGTGAATAACTTTTTGGAAACCTTAGTTTCTAGTGGCTACATTCCAAAAATTACAATACCAACAAGACTAAGCGATCTAAGTGCAACATTAATTGATAATATTTTGGTTAAATTGTCTGAAAACTTTTCTACAACTACTGCAGGTGTACTTATTAATCAGATATCTGATCATTTGCCATGCTTTATTGTCCTGGACTACCTCACATATGTTAGACCAAAAACTAAGCTAGTGAAGATTATAACTTCTGAGCGAAATTCATACTCAAATTTTAAATTAGATTTACAGAGTCAAGAAATTAAGGATAAATTAAATGGAATAATATGTGATAATACGAATGATAGCTATGAGAAATTCAGCAAAATTCTTGAGAAACTTACGGATAAGCACTTCCCATTAAATATGTCAGATTCCAAAAATACAAACATAAGAAATGCAAATGGATAACTCATGGTATAATGAAATCAATCTCTTATCGCGATAAGTTGTACAAAAAATTAAAACTTACATCAGTTGACGATCCGTCTTATTATATAAAGAAGTGTAACCTAAAAACTTATAATGCTATCTTAAAGAGATGCATTCGGCAAGCCAAGATAGATTTCTACAAAAAGTGTTTTAAGAATTTCAAAAGTGACATTAAAAAAACTTGGCAACTCATAAACCAGATTATAAATAAAACAAACAAAAAGCAAGACTTACCAAAAGTATTCTCAGCAGATGGTGTTAACATAGAGGGTAACTTAGAAATTGCGAATGCTTTTAACAAATACTTCATTAATATTGGTCCAGACTTAGCAGAAAAGATAAACATAAGTACAGATAAGACATTCAAAGACTATTTAGACTCAGAATATCAATGTAGTTTTAAATTTGATGAGGTCGAAAATACAGACGTTCTAAAAGTAATTGATTCTTTAAAACCCAAAGTTAGTACGGCATGTGATAGACTTTCTAACAAATTACTAAAATACATAAAGGATGAACTTTCTGTTTCACTCACAAAGATAATAAATCAAAGCATAGATTCTGGTATCTTCCCAGATCTTTTAAAAATAGCAAAGGTTACACCTATTTATAAAAAGGGTCCAGTAAACGAGTTCAGCAACTACAGACCTGTCTCTGTTCTTCCCAGTATATCGAAGGTCTTTGAGAGAATCATGCACAACCAAATTTACAAATACTTCACTGAGCAGAATCTACTTTTTAATAGCCAATATGGCTTTCGTAAGAATCATTCAACAGAATTTGCTGCCCTAGAGCTTGTTGATAGAATTACTAAAGATTTAGATGACAACAAACTTCCGATAAATATCTATTTAGATCTCTCAAAGGCCTTCGATACTCTGGATCATGATATACTTCTTTATAAATTGAATTATTATGGTGTTCATGGGAAAGCACTTCAGCTGATTACAAGTTATTTATCTAATAGAATGCAATATGTGGTCTGCAACGGTACTAACTCTCAGTTAGAAAAAATTAAATGTGGGGTTCCCCAAGGTTCCATTCTTGGGCCCCTTTTATTCTTAATATATATTAATGATATTAACAGAGCTACTAACCTATTTGATGCCATAATATATGCTGATGATACGGCCCTGTCGACTACTCTAAATTCAACTAATTATAGTTTGAGGCAGATCTTAACAGAGAACTTAGTTTGGTCAGTGAATGGCTAAAATTAAATAAACTATCACTTAACGTCTCCAAAACAAAAGCAATACTTTTCCACATGCCTCAGAAAAGAGTGTCCTATCCAAATCTGGTATTAGATAACCACGAAATAGAATTTGTTAAAGATTTCAATTATCTTGGCATAAGAATAGATCAAAATATTAAATGGAAAGTGCATAGTGAAATTCTCTCAAAGAAGATATCAAAAACACTTGGCATTCTAAATAGACTGAAACGCTTTCTTCCGACAGAAATTTTATTGAATATATACAATGCACTCATTCTCTCGCATATAAATTATGGGATACTTATATGGGGTAGGCAGTTAAGCAGAATCTATAAGTTACAAAAAAGGGCAGTCCGTTTAATCACAAATAATTGCTACAATGCCCACACAGAACCATTATTTAAGAAATTGAAATTATTAAAACTGAGTGATATACTTGTGGTACACGACTTAAAATTCTGCTTTAAATATGAGAATGACTTACTTCCAAATTACTTTAGCACTATTTTCGAAAAAAATGAAGAATTACATCATCATCGGACAAGACAACATACAGACTTTCGCTTACCTGCTGTGAGACATGACTTCGCAAGGTATTGTATCAGCTACAGGTTTCCTGCTTGCTTTAATAGTATGAAATGTAATTTCAAAAGTAAAATCTATACTCATAGCCTAGATGGCTTTAAATTGTATGTGAAAAACGATTTTATTCAATCTTATCAGGCAGAGTGTATGATTCAAAACTGTTATATTTGTGGTCATTAGTGCCTCCACTGCCTCCAGATGATTCTCCTACTGCATTTTGCAATTACCTGAGCTATCAAACATGTGCTGGCATCTCTTTTGTCTGGTCGATTTCAATTTCAATTTCAATTTTTGTTTTTTGTGATATCAATAGTTTAACTTTCCTTTTGTATTCTGTTTAGGTTGACATAATTTATATAATCATTATTATATTTTGTATTTTGATATTTTGGGTGGCCTCTCTGCAGCGACTTGTGTCTTTGAGAGGTCTCCTATACCCCTTTACTTTAGAAATGTGTAATATTAATGAGATGTAACTTAATTATTTTGGGAAAATAAATTAATCTGAGTCTGAGTCTTTTGGGAAAATAAATTAATCTGAGTCTGAGTCTGAGTCTACTGTACTAGTATGCCACCTGCAGGAGAAGTCTTGAATCAAAACAATGAGATTCATCAATAACCCTCCATTAGCTTATATTTTGGTGACAATTTAACCTACACCCAATATTGCATAGTCTACCGGGGTCCTTATCTTTATTATATCCCAAATACTACCTAGATTGAAAATGTGTGATTATGGATATTTTAAATTTCCACCATTTTGTGTTTGAAGCCATTACTAAGGCAAATCTATCACTGTAAATTCTAGGGCATTCGTTTAAGTCAAAACTTATCATTTAAAGATATAAGCTGAAGTTCTATTGTGCTTTTTCCCATAAAAGACTTTAATATCCAGCCCCATGCCAATACGCCACCTATAGAAAATCTCAAGAAATAGTGGCCCATCGGTCCCCATGTTGGGTGGCCCATCAGTCCCCAAAAGCTTTCTGAACAGTTAAACCCCTCTTTTTTGGTGAAATATGGTTCTTGTTCCTAAAATTGAATGTGTAAATTGTCACCAATATATAGGACAAATCATCATAGAAAATATATTGCGTCGAGTCTACACACTTTTGAGATATTAAACTTTTTCTGAATCAGAAAAAAAATTTTTAGATGTTGAAAATTTCATTTTGCCTCCTACTCACTTGTGCTATCACTTATTGATCAGTGGTCGATATGGTATTCATAGATGTGATTAGCAATACTAAAAATGCAAATTAGATGTTAATAAACGTTTTTGATGTGGAGTTAAGGGGATGGCCCATCGGTCCCCATGGCCCGTCGGTCCCCATGTTCCCCTACAGGCACACAATCGAGCAAAGAAAATACAAATAGCATGTTTTTTCCTTCAGAATCCTGATTATTTTTCCTCGTACTGGAGAGGACACATTTTTTTGACATCGTATTCAATCCTCAAATTCAGAAAACCAAGTATAGATTCTGAAATGAATCTTTTTGATTTACCGTGAGACATGTCTCCAGCTACAAAATTGACACAAACAGTAGACACACTCTTCGATACTGATTCATAACAGCATACGCAGTAATAAATCGTCTATCAAAGACAAACTTTTTAACACATGCCATTTTCTACATTTTGGGAGACAGTTCCTTTTGTATATTACTTGTTCACATGAAACCTGTTGTATTTTATGCCCAAGACATAGGTCCAGACAGGCATCATAAACATGAATCACAAATGCCTGCATTTGCTTTCTGTGTTGCCATAAAAATATGCGAAACTGCCTGTGAGACACAAAAAAGTGCAAAAGTTAGTCATAAATCACGTGCTGCTAAAATTTGGCACTCATATATTTCAATGTTGTACAAAACTGCCACCATGACAAATTTCTATGGCCTTGTCAAATTTTTCTCATAGTAATTGCTTAAAGACGAAAAATCGGCTGAGTGCAAATAGTGTAAAACTGTCCTCATGAGATCCTTAAAAATAAACTTTTATCTAACTGAACATTCTGTGCTGTATGTGGGCTTTTCATGCCATCTGTTTTACAATGCGCTTCAGCCAACCATGGGCACACAGCTCTGCTGTTTTAATTTGCTTATAGCACTCAGAAATCAAAATCATTTTAACGATTCAAACAGCCAAAATTATCAGAGAAAGTAGCCCATGTTGCTGGCACACTAGTATAGCTCACTAGTTTTATATTTCAGCAATGATAACTACTTGCTGGTAGAATTTTAAATAATTTATTTTGTTGTGCGGTGGCAGTGGCCAAGACCTCCCTGACAAACTTTTCCATTTCTGTCACAGTCAGCTGTGGCGAACATTAGTGCATAAGTATAGGTTATTCACCTAGGGAGAGGCAATATGTGATTTATCCAGCGAGGGCGTTAGCCCGAGCTGTGATAAACACATATTGCCGATCCCGCGGTGAATAACCGGCTTATACCATAAGACAAAACTGAAACTTGTCATTTGTTGCTGTGGGTTTTTCACAGCTTCACTTATTATTCTCCCATGGGAGGATAACTGGACGACAAAGAATATGGTTTTTATTGCAGTGAAATACTGGCTCATGATTGGCTGACAGAGGTGTCGAATGGTATAATTATATATATATTTGGTGGAGATGTACTATCTTCCTAGTGATCTAGCTCCACAATCAAGGAAATGCAATAAGTGCATCCATGTGCATGAGGTGCAGGAGAATCAGAAGGTTCTTGGATGTGAAAGATGAAATTGCTGTCCAACATAGGCCCAGGAAATCAGACAAGGCTGGATTCAAACCCTGGACCCAGCAATTTGTGGCTCAGCATGCAACCACTGAGATAAGACTCCACCCCCTGCACATGGAGGAGGTCTTACGCAGGAGGTGCAACATTATGCAAGTGCATGCTGAAGTGCTGCACGTGCAGATGCATTCTGAAATTCTGCACATGCAGGTACATTCTGATATGCACATATATATGCAGGTGCACTTTAAAATGCTGCACATGCAGGTGCACCCTGAAATTCTGCCCATGCATATGCATTTGGAAAAATCATTTTCTTCTAACATTGGGCACAGATTCTTCTTACTGACATCATTGTTTTCTATGTGGGAAGTGTGTAGAGGTTGATGTAGGAAGTTTGTTTACATGTTATGTTTCCTTTCATTTCTCCGTAAATCAGCCTGAGAAAAATGTTTTTAAGTATTCAACAGGTTTTCGTAGGTAAAATCCAGATGTTTCCATTTTCTTTTACATTTTTCAAAGCCACAAATCACCCTCAAAAAACCATGCCCTAAAGATTCTGTTATTTCACCAGAGAAAAGATGGCGAAGGCCCAGACCTGAGCGTCCAGCCCTAGACTCACAGTTACCCCTAGAATGCAATTAATAGAAAAGCAGGTACCATCAACTTCTTTTAAGGGTTGTTTTTCAATCGGGGTACATGGTTTTGTCTCAAGGGGGTAGAAAATAAACATATTTTATGCTGGCCAAACTGACTTTTTTCTGTTGCTTTATACCGTGCCGTGGATTTCTGAAAATTTTAGGGCTTCAAGTATTCTGATTTTTTTTTACTTGACTTTTTGATAATTTGACCAAAGTCAATATTCTGCTCATCCCTCTATTACTGGATTTATAGAACACCCAGTTGTATGGGCTTGTGCTCAGTGGATAGATATATGTCTGACAATGAAAAATCATCTTACTTGCTTAATTTGGGTTAAGAACTTTTGTGCGTGTCAAGGAAAATAGATATTTTCGGAGAGGACGGAGAGGACAGTTTATTTGACGAAGCTGTTTTTGGTGTTTTCCGCTACGAGCATTGTGCAATTCGTACAACTGAAGTGAAACACTTACCAAAACTTTGTCTAATCTATTGATGGAGTATTTCTATAAAATAAAAATCCTCTTAATTTAATGTTATTGCTGTTTTGCTGACCCTATTTCGGAGAGGACAATATTTGACAGAATTGACCTTCATGTGTTCAATGCAGGATTCTGAAGAGACTAATCATGGTTGAAGGCATTTTCACTTTGGTTGAAACTTACTGTTAGGTCAGGACTGAAAAATCTGAGGCGATATTTGCCTAATTTGCAAATGAGACAGTCAATTTTGGTCAAAATGACACAAATACATTTTTTTCAGGCAGTTATCAACCGATTTGATTTGAATATTTTTTTCGCTACTGTAGGTCTGTCTCAGTATGTTTTATCTTTCTGTGTACGTCTTTTACACATATATGCGTGGTATTTCTGATATTTTGGATATTGTGTGACTTTCCAGAGCGTACCCCAATTGAAAAACAACCCTTAACAAGGATCCAACAGGCTAACATAGGCCCACTTTTTTAGTTGATTTTGAAAAATTGAAATGAAAGTCACTCAATAAACCTCATCCAGTTCTGCCACAGTGCTCATGAAAGAAAATTAAATGCTGGTCAGCAGCTGCTAAAACGTTTTATTTTTCAAGAGATTTTCTCTATCCATCAAGCAATTTAGGCAGCTGTCACTCTGCAGCAATTTATGCGCGTCCAATACCCATCACAACTAGCACTTGACCCTGAAGTACACAGTTCTGTCATGACCTGAAAACAGAAAAAATGCACACTTTAGAATTCACAACACGTTTTAGAGATGCATCCAGTTTTGCATTTGTGACACTTTAAAAAAATGTTGTTTAAATTCTTGGTTAAATTTATTTTGGAGCATTTTTGGGCAAGGTCATGCGTCATGAATTGGTCCACCGAAAGGGTGGAGCTGTTACAGGAATTTTCAAAACAGAACATTTAAGAGACAATTTATATTATGTCTTAAACGATTTTTTCAACATATTTGATACTACTGGAAAGCAAATATTCTCTAGTTTACACAACTGTTGTCAGTGTTAAGAAACCTTTACCCATTAAAACGTTGTTTAGTAGTAAGTGGAAGCATGTCAGGACGTTTCAGGAGTGGAGTCGGATTGGTGGAGTCGGATTGGCGATATTATGAGATGAAGAAATCTACCCCCTCTGCACCATCCTGATCTTGTTTTACTTAAGAGATGTGAATTTGAGGCCCCTTGTATCAAAGTCTTTGATGGGAAAGTTAAAGATCCCTCACCTGAGGTAAATGTGCAACATGTTGCAGACTTCCTTTCTTCTGTATCATATATCAAGCCTCGTGAGAGGCCAGAATAGGCTTTAGAGGGCTGGACATATGAAATCGATCATTTATTCCTCTATCTAACCATCTTATGGATTCTAATTCATAACCAATTTGTTCCACTGACTAGCTCTCATCCCGAAGGGTAAATTTGTCAAATTTTTGACAAGCTAATTCTTATAAGGACAATGCACGTCCAGAACATGTTAAGGTTAAAGGAAATGTAATTTTTCTCAGGTCTTTTCACTTGGTAACATAAGTATAGTAGGTCACATTTAAGAATTTTTCAAGAAAAAAATGTCTAGTTTTGCAGTGCTGATTTTAAGTAGACAAATTTAATGTGTGTACTAAGTGTTGACATGCTTTCTTAGAGCAACTTCTATTGAACATTTTGCAACAAACTTCATGGTAATCGGTTCAGTAATAACAAAGTTAAAGGCGTTCTGCTGAAAAGTGTCAATTTCGAGAAAATCGCTGTCAAAATACTCAAATCTTCATATTTCAATGGACATGAAGGGGACAAAAATGCCCATATCACGGAAAGTTAACAAGATAATGAAGTTCTGTTTGAAGCCCTGTGTAGTTCTATGTTATATATCACAAAAGTAAAAAATGGGATATTTTTGACCCGTAACTCAAAATGGACCAGTTCATGACGCACGACCGCATAGGCTGCAGCCCCTGGCCCACTGGCATCAGGGCAATCCCATCAAGTCTGATTTACAGATTTGACACTTTAGTAGCTAGTGTAGCCCTACCATTACACCTCAGCTATTTCATTGTTAAACAGGAATGAGGCCAGGAAATAAGTTTATCAGACAAAGCTTCAAGTGTAACAGCAGCTGAGCTACAAGGCAAATGTCACGGTGTCTGACATACACTGTGTGAGTACGTTCAACACCAAGACATTTTAACGTAGCTTAACTCCTGTTGCACTTGGAGCTTTTGTTCATGGCTTGTCTGATCAATACCCGTACTACCCGGCCTCATCATTGTTTAACAATGAAATAGCTGAGGTGCAATGGTAGGGCTACACATTACACAAGCTGCTAAAGTGTGAAATCTGCGAATGAGACTTCACCAATTGCCCAACAGATTAAATGGCAAATCTAATAAACAATTTTAACCGTGCAGATTTTGTCTATTTGTCTGAATGTATATATAGCTAGAGACATTTTTAATTTAAACTTCTGTAAGTATTTGGGGATTCCGGATGTATTCTCACAATATTCTTCTCTTTTTTTTCAGTGTATGAAATATAAAATTAAGGATAGGAGGCCAACAGATGACAAGGGCAATCCTGCAGCACAAGGCTTGCTGAATTTGGCTATACTTTGTTAAGCTCTTCCACTGAAGGTAATGGAAATTGCAAGGGAAATTTTATACTATGTAAAGAGTTTTATAATTACCTCATCGAATGAACATGCTGCCATTGCCTTCATTGCATAAGTATAATGGCAGTAGTTGGAGATTTTGATGCCAAGAGTAGATTCTGAAACAAAAAGGTGGTAGAAGCAAGATTTTTTTTTGGTTAAAATTAACAACTTGAACTTCAGCAAATTCCCATTAAAAGGGCACATCATTTAAAATATTTCTGTTCGGTTTGGTTCATATTTATCTCTAACTACAAATACATCATGGCTGCCAAAACAAAAAATGCTTTCATGTTTTGAGCCTGTCCTCCATGATGACAGGACGACAACACTTATTTTGCTGACAAAATAATTTTCTCACAATTTTTATCAAGCCTTTGTCAGTGTAAGAATTCTGCAGACCAGACGCCAGCTAATGTCCTTTTCGAAATACTGTTTTTTTTTTATGAGGGAAGTTCATCAAACATCAAGTTCTCATAAAAATGCTCAGGTCACTGTGCATAATTTTCCCTGTAAACCCGGTCACTGCTTGAGGCTCCAAGTCCATCATTTTTCACACAGATTTCAGTGGGTTTTTTTTACCCAATTTTATACACGTCTTAATTTTCGTTTGTTTTGGTCCTTTTACTGCAGTTTAGTTTACTCTTGCACAGAGGCACTGAAGTATCTGACTGTCTAAAGGACACAGAGGTTTCATTTATTAATATGAAGTTTTAAAAACGTTGTTGACGTGACTAAAATCGGTGACTAATCATTTGATGCCCATAGTGAGACCACTTTCTGTTTGACACTTGATGATGTTAGGGCACCCAAGCCTGCATATGGCCAGGGTGGGTTTACTCATCAACTGTGCCGCATAACCCGGTAATGCGGCCATATGTCTGGTTACGGAAAAAATTTATTGAAATTTCCAAATATTGAGTTTTGAGGGCCTAATATTGACTGAATCAAACTGAAATTGGTTCAGATATGTGAAGAATAATTGGTTTCATGTCACTAAGCTGAAATAGGTGTCTCTGGGAAATGAATAGTTTTTACGGAAATCGCCGTAAAACATTTGAAGTGGATAGAAATACTACTCGCTGATTGGCTATGACGCTGTGACGCAAAATCTTATGATAATATGCGGCGATGGAAGGATTCGTCTAGGGTAGACACTGTCAGTCAAAAGACTGTTTTTCAAGTGGCCCATTTACAAAGTGAACAATAAAATCAACAAGCATAATTTAAAGGTGGTAAAATGAAGTAAAATAAAGTTTTGACTTTACATTTAAAATCAATTACATTATTACACTCTTTAATACTCTCTGGCAGTGTGTTCCAAATTATTGATGCCCTATAAATAAGAGGATTGACACTCTGGAATAACAACATTTAAAGTATTAGCAAGACGAGTATTAATATTATGGGCATCACATGCCATTATCACAGAATCGACTAGATGTTGAGGTGCATTACCATGGATACAATTATACATGTGTATACTTAGAAAATAATTTATACGTTGTTGCATGCTTTGCCATTTAAGATGTTTTACAATTTCAATTCCTCTAACGTTGACTATATCAAAACAACCTGTAATAATTCTTGCTGCTCTATTCTGCAGTCTTTGTATACTATTAACATTTGAATTACTATAACCCCAAATTGTACAGGCATAATCAAAAATAGGTACAACATATGTTTTATATACTAATTCAAGAATATTTCTTGGTACAATGTGTCTTAGACAACCTAGCATAGAGAGCTTTTTGAAATACTTTTGACAACTTCATCAATGTGTTTATCAAATTTAAGATTAATTTCGAAATGTACTCCAAGATATTTTGAAACAGAGACATTACGAACAGATTCACCTGAGAGCTCCAGACAAAATTCATCCTGATCTACACTAATTACATTGGAACCTAATAACATACCAACAGTTTTTTTAACATTGAGCACCAGACATGTTAAAGAAGGATGAGGGTAACTGCTTTTCTCCAAATTGAAAGACTAATGGCTAGTTCTCACGGAGACGTAACAGAGGGTTCTTGTTGCGTCGCTTCTTGCTTTTCCAGGAAAGAGGGAGGTTTTTAGACTACATTCAACAATTCGGCGACGCTATTTTCGTCTACGGCGCTTCTTAAACTTCCTCGCCAAAAGTTCCTAGAAATCACGTGACCTTATGGTGAAGCAAGAACTTGCTTCACGAAAGATTCAACCGGTTGAATCTTTGCGAAGGAAGAAACCACGATGCAAGAGACCAGAAAGCCCCCCAAAATGATTGGGCGAAGTTAGAGACAGCTTGGGCGAAGTTAGAGACAGGTTGGGCGAAGTTAGAGGCAGGTTGGGCGAGGCTACTTATCATTGAGTCAATGGAACTTCGGCGAAAAAAGAGCACAACTCGCCGACACAAACAGGCTGTTGAAACGCCGAAACAGCTACTTGCTTCACCGTAAAATGTATTTGCTTGGGCGTAATTGAAGATTAGGATGAAGTAAGAGGATGCTAGGGCGAAGCAACAGCATGCTAGGGCGAAGAAAGAGACTCCTTGGGCGAATCTAGTTTAACATTGAAGCAATGGAACTGCGTCGAGGCTCCTGACAACTCGCCGACACAAGTCCCTTCTTGCCTCGTCCGTAATTACGAGCGATTCGGCGTAAAAAACGAGTGCCTCGTCGTAAAAGGAACCATCAACGACGATTTAGAACCTCTAATTGATTATATAATTGACCAAAAATGGCTTGAAACGCCAAAAGTTGGCGAATCTGCAGTTCCTGGCACCTCTACAACTTCGCCGTCACTTAACCACTCTCTTGTGATCTAGGCATAAGGTAACTGTGATTGATGACGAGGGTAACTGCTTGTAAATGTTTCATTGCACCCATAATGTCCCA
This sequence comes from Platynereis dumerilii, assembly GCA_026936325.1. Lineage (NCBI taxonomy): Eukaryota > Metazoa > Annelida > Polychaeta > Phyllodocida > Nereididae > Platynereis > Platynereis dumerilii. The sequence continues at coordinate 123,952 of JAPTHN010000316.1, forward strand.
TATATATACAGAGAGGAGGACTGTTCTATGGTGTGTTTGTGTATATTACTTCAATAATACATTTCAATGAAGCCAAATATATCCTAATATGCCATAAATTTTGATTTATTGTCAAATTAATAATTTGGAAGGTACAAAATATATCTATTTGGTTTTGGCCAAAAAATATTATTAGCAAAAATATGAGCTAAAATTAAATGTTGCGTTTCTGTTTCTGGTGAGTGTATACTTAGCGTATACACCCTGTGGAAATAGAATTAATAAGACAATTAATAGGCCTTCCAGAACATTCCAAGTACTCATGAATTTTTACACTTACCGTCACAACACAGTATCCTTGTGTACTTTTGGTGACCGCAGTCCGGTTCTAGACCAGAAGAGCAACCATTAACGACAGCCTGGTTTTCTGGACACATCACTTTCTCGCCTGAAGCACCCTCCCGTATTGAGCAAGGAATTGCTGATCCTGAGATGAGAAAAGAGCATAATTAAGTTGTGCTAACACATCTGGGCTTTGTTAGTAGTTCAAACAACTAAAGTCAAGACATTTTATTTTGGCAGTGAGTTTTTAGCCAATAAAATAATACATGATTAAGTCTGAGGTTTAATTTTTGGTTTATCAGGGTGAGTACACCATGACCAAGCATGATTTGGACTAAATTTATGTCTAGACCGGCAGCCCAGGGGCTCTAGCCTAATCGAACGAGGTACCACTAACGGAGCATATGGGTATAAAGACAATAATAAGGCGCACCAGAAAACCCATTTCTGGCGCGGCGTCTCGGTCGCGTTTACCCCTGGTGGCCATTTTCCAAGATGGCCACCATAAAAATAGGTGCATGCAGTTTTTGGTCTAGATCTTTAATGGCTTATCCGATTTTGATAATTTTTTGGTCAAAATATATGTATTTCAATATTCCCAATGCAATGGTTTCATAAAAATTTCAATATTGTAAGCGATTCATGCTTTTTTTAAGGATCAAATGCAAAAAAAGTGAAAAATTTGAAAAAAAATCAAGACTCTGCCGCAAAATAAGGCATCATAGTCAATGAATGGTTGATTTTAGGGCAAAAATAACATCATAAAAAACTTCCTGACATACAGAAATACCAGAATCCATGTCTTATTTGTTGCTGTATGACATTTAGTGTTGAGAATATTCCCATTTAAATGACTGGTCACGTCAAGTGAGAATTGTGACGTGACGGCGTCACGTTTCAGCAGTGGTGCATCTTATGTGTCTGATTTAGCATAACTGTCCAACAGCTTATCAGATTTTTATAATTTTTGTGTCAAAATATATATTTTTCAATATACCCAATCCAATGGTGATGCTAAAAATAGGAAATCACAAGCATTTTATATTCTTTCTAATGATCATTTGTAAAAAAATTAAAAGATTTAGGAAAAATTTAGGATTTCCAGGCAAAACAAGGCATCTTATGACTTGTAATATTGACATTAGAGTAAAAATTCCACCTTTAATCAATTCCAAATGTTCTAAAATATCAGCAGGTATGCCTATTTTTTTGCTATGTCATTTTTGGTCTTGATGATATTTACATTTATGTGAGAGACCAGGTCAAGTAAAATTGTGGCGTTGTGACGTTATATTTCCGCAGTGATGCATACGTTTGTCTAATTGGATGCAAATCTTAAACATATTATCAAAATTTGGATCTGCATATTAGCATGGTGCATTTTCTGCTATTATGCAGTTTTGTCAATAATATGTATTAAATTTATGCTTTTTTCATGGTCAAATACAAAAATGTGAAAAAAACACATAAATCGCACATAATTATCATTGGCATTGTTGTTAATTGCCATATTGGTTGCAGACTGAAAAATTAAGCCATAAAAAAATCTCACCTATTCCATTCTATTTCTACAACCAACCATGCAATGATTGCATACAATCCCCCATCTCTTCTTTATCAATGAATGGTTCACCTGCAACACCTGGGAATGGTCCCAAGCTATTGATAATTCGACATGTTCCTTGTAAGGAACACGTTGAATTATCAAGATTGGTCCAACACACGGGGCGGGCTGGGGCAGGCCGGGATTTTTTTTTTCGTTGTTTCACATTTTTAGTGGAGGTGAGTACCAATCTCCATTTATGCAGTCACAATGAGAGAATGGAAGTTGTGGTGGGAATTTGGAATTTGAGCATTTTCAGAATGTCTTTTGGGCCTTGACTTGGCCATTTTGTTCGGAGATGTTTGGAGTCAAGAAATAAGTATAACTTGATTATAGAGCACTAGCATAAGACCCGCGAAAGTATGTATGAAAGGGAAGGGGGAAAATAAAGGGTGTTTTCTAATGGTCTATGGTTAGATTATGGGAAAAAATCACATCAATTTCTGTGACTGTAATTTGAACATGAAATGCAGCTAAGGACATTGTAGACAATACAGAAAAGCAGCTTGCACATTGCCATAACTGGGCAATCGGTAGTTTGGCTGGAGTCGCATAAGGGGTCCATGAATTAATAGTATGATGTATCTGGCATAGTTATGAATCGCAGGCATGTTGTAATTTGGACAAGACTTCCTTTGCTTTGAATCTTGATTGGATGTACCGTTAAAAAATTATGTGAATTGTGTTTGTGTATGAAATCAGCTGTCCACCATTTTGTAAATCATGTGTGTTGTGTTCTGTGTATGAAATGAGCTGACCTGGAACTATGTCATGGTGACATTTGGATGTTTATTGCTCAGTTTACTGTCCTTGGAATTTATGTTATCATAAAACTAGGTCACAGGAGATGAGATTTCAATAGTTATACAAATTTCCAAGTATTTCAGTTAAATACAGTGTAGGGTGTATTGATGGATAGAAGAATTATCGACAGATTGCTAGCTAGATAAATGGATAGATAAATACTGCTAGATATATAGCATGGCTGGAAAAGTGGGAATTCGGGCATGTCATTGCCTGGAAATCTCTAAATCTCACTTAAAATTTTTGAAAAAAGGTCCAAATTTCTGACTTGGAAATATGGAGGCTTGATTCGCCAGAATTCATGGGCAATGTTATCGTATTTCATCAAATTGCCTTGAAATTCATATTTTTTCTAGCCCTGGACAGATAGAATGGATGGATTTTATGAATTACATAGATTGCACCACCCGGAGAATGTATCCTAGACAAATAGGTTTGATATGTCAAATTATCATAAATTGACATAATGCTTTCAGATTCAACAATGTCTAGAGGCTCTAGTTCGATTCACATCTTCACAGCCAATTTTGACCTTAATTTTGAGGTATCACACTCAATCTTTACATCAATTAGCATGATATCCATGCAGATCTGGAGCTATCCAGAAGTGATAACTTTCTGGGCCTTACGGTTGAGCTTCAGCGGCCATTTTTCTAAAAGTCTGGAAGTTAAACATGAATTAATCACACTAAGTTGTACTGATCGGTTCAGTCTCGGGAGTGGTTTGCTGTATTTAGCAGTGGCTGTGCTGGAGTGGATTGCATGAATTAGATGGATAGATTATAAAGATGAAATAGGTAGCTTACACTGATTACAATAGATAGATAGATTACAGATTTGTCAAAAGGGTTTGGTAAGCGAGAGCAATAGGATGCAATTTGGTACTTGTGTTATAATTTGTGACATGGTCCAACAGGAGGGGTTAGGGTCAGCTCAGTTGGTAATGCGCTGGTTTGCCAATCACTGGGCCCTGAAATTGTGATGGAAAGGAATTTCAATCATCCTTTGCGCTTTATTGCTGTGTCCTCCCCTGTAATTACCCCACATAAATACAGGACTTAAAGCTCAAATGGTCCATCCATCCAAAATATCCATGCCAATCAGACATGGGATTTGAACTCTTTGCAAAGTCCAGATTGATAAACTGAGTTGGTAATTTTGGCACTCTTCAAGTTAGCTGGCAGTGTTACATTAATTTACAGGTGTATAGACCAGCATAATTAGTGATAGATAGATTGATGGAGAGATATGGTAGGTACAGCCCTCTAAGTGCAGCTCTGGGCTCTCACAAGAGTTGATTGATGAGATGGGAGACAGCAGAAGTCCTCACATGCTTCACATTTACCCAATGTGAGAGATCCTTTAATTGCCCTACAGACACTAAAACAAGCGATTGCCAATTTAATGTCAGATGTGAACTAGAGTTTCCAGCCAGTTAACTCCAACAGTTAACTGTTACAGTTATAGCATTGAAATGACATTTGAGTCAACTGAACAGTTAACTGTTAATCTAACAGTTAACTGTTTTATCATAGTGACAGTTTTAAGGCTATTTAACATTTTTGACTAAAGATGAATTAATCACTTAATATTATGTCAAAACTTATAAATGGCATACACAAGAATGTTAAAATTGTGATAATCAAGTCAATATTGTTCATATTTATTATTGGAAAAGCATGATCATAGTCTTGTTAACAACCTGTTGTTATTTGTTTATGCAGTGAAAAGTGAATCATCAGTAGTGTTTGCATTTTTTTCCATTCAAAAATTTAGTTAAACAAGCAGAAGAGGTCAAAGCTAGTTATTAGCTCATATTCTTGAGGCATTAAATTAGTCAATCCCACCAAACCTATAACTCGCATAACAGTCAACTGGCAGTTAACTGTAAACTGTTAAGAAATGAAACAGTTATACTGTCTGCCAAGTAACAGTTAAATTGGAAACTCTAATACGAACAACATCCAGCTGGGGTTTTGCTCATGAAAGTCCGCTGAGTTTTTCTGGTTCCCCACACGGGTTTCGATGAGAGTTAAAACCTTCAACGGAGAAGGCAGGAATCATAACCGCTCTGCCACCTAGTTGCCCCAATGAGAAAGTAAGATCTTTATTGACATGGTTGTATGGAACTAAGCAGGTCTTAGGATATATTATATGACAGCTGGGTGGCCAAGTGTTTTCAGGTCTGAGGGTCTTCTTTGCCTGGGTTTGAATCTCGGGCAGACAATTTAGAATATTTTCAATGTACTCTCAAGATCAAAGTCCCAGGTGGATGTCATTCAGATGAGATGTTAAATCATTGGCCCTTTCAATCTTTTTCAAATGGAGTAAACGTGTAACGTGTAGGCCTAGAGGACATTTGCTCAATCTGCCATCTCATTGATCAATCTAAGGACCCACTCCTCTTAAATGGCTGCACATGTGCATACCATATTTATCTATCTGATATCTATCTATCTATATCTACCTATTTAGATCTATCTATATCTATGTAATATCTATCTATGTAATATCTATCTATCTAATATCTATCTATCTATTTATCAATGTCTTTAGAACCATATCTATCTGAATAGTTATACTTATAGCAGTGCTGGACAAATTATCTGATGGATTCAGAGGATTTGAACTAAGACAACATGCCACCTCCATTTAGCAACCCGTAGATTCTTGTTGGATTTTACCATGGAAAAAGATACAGCATAAACTACTTAAAATTGACAAATTGTCCTAAAACTATCAAATATGGCATGCATAAATATATGTATTTAAATTGAAAATTATAAAAATCTCATACGATTTAATGATTCACACCTGATAAGACAAATGTATGCAAAACTGCGGAAATATCATGTCACAACGTCACAATTTCACTTGACCTGGTTGCTCACAAAAATGTAAATATCTTCATCTCAAAAAATGACAAAGCAACAAATCATACATACTTGCTGATATTTTGGAACATGTGAAATTGATGAAAGGTGGCATATTTTTACTCTAAAATTAACATTACAATCATCAAGTGGCCAACCAGCAGCAACAATATTTTTTGGTCTTTGGTGGGTCTCCTCATCATCTGTATTTACAACTCATCTCATGTCGTTATCATGCTCTCTACCTTTTTATAATAATACAATGTCATTCAAATGATGATGATGAAATAAAATAATTTTTCTGTCTGCCTGTGTGTCAAAGTCAATAATGCAAGTCATAAGCCTTGCTTTGCCAAGAAATCCCAAATCTTTCAAATTTTTGACAAATGATCGTAAGAAACAATATAAAATACTCATAATTTCTTCTTTTTGGCATCACCATTGGATTGGGCATATTGAAAAATATATATAATTTGACACGAAAATGATAAAAATCTGACATGCTGTTGGAGAGTTATGCCAAATTAGACACATTTATTCGTGAATGCTGATAAGTGATGTTGTGACGTCACAATTCTCACTTGAGGTGACCAGTCATATAAATGGGAATATCTTCATCACTAAATGTCACACAGCAACAAATAAGACATGGTTTCTGGTATTTATGGATGTCAGGAAGTTTTTTACGATGTTATTTTTACCCTAAAACCAACCATTCATTGACTATGATGCCTTATTTTGCCAGAGAATCTTGATTTTTTTTCCAAATTTTTCACTTTTTTTGCATTTGATCCTTAAAAACAGCATGAATCACTTATAATATTGAAATTTTTATGACGTCATTGCATTGGGAATATTGAAATACATATATTTTGACCCAAAAATTATCGAAATCGGATAAGCCATTAAAGATCTAGACCAAAAACTGCATGCACTTATTTTTATGGCGGCCATCTTGGAAAATGGCCACCGGGGTAAACGCGACCGATACGCCGCGCCAGAAATGGGTTTTCTGGTGCGCCTTATTATTGTCTTTATACCCATATGCTCCGTCAGTGGTACCTCGTTCGATTAGGCTAGAGCCCCTGGGCTGCCGGTCTAGTCCTCTGACCCCCCCCCCCGCTCCATCATGCAGGCACTCACAATGCTAAATTACTGCTGCTCTTCAGCACATTTAGAGTAATTTTTAGCCTTCTGTTGTGACATCATCAGCATTGTTGGCTCTATGACAACACTGAAAAAATGGTGACGTCACAACAGCAGCAATAGAAGCAGTAGAAGAAAATGGCTTTTTGAGCTGTGTTGACAGCAATGTTATTCTAATGGGACGACCTCAAAACCAGGGCTACAACATGCCAATACTTCCAAATGTTTATGAAACTGTTTGGTCAAGGTGTCAGGAATAGGAGGAGACAAGTATTTTTGTCAAGAGTAAGGTATGTTTTTAATTATCAGCCAAAAACTTACTGCCAAAATAAAATGTCTTGACTGTAGCTAAAATTACATGTTTCTGTTCAAGATTCCCAAGGCATTGCTGCTAATTACTTATGCTATAAACACAGCTATCATATTTTCATGGGTGTATACAAGCATATAACCCATAACCGTCAGGGCCGGATCCAGGGTCCTGGAGGCCCTGGGCAAAATGAGGCACTGAGACCCCACCTGTGTAGCCACTTGCAAGCATAAAGTTAAAATTTACCGCAAATTTCAATTTCATTTAAAAAATATATTCAAATTATGTGAAACTGACAATGCATGTGTCATATCCAAGAATATGGAATATATCATTTTGCATAAATCTCCTCAATTGAAACTTTGTGATGGTCCTCAATTTTTTACACACTTTCCTAAGCTATTATTGCTGATGAAGGTAATTAATCTAACAAATATAATGACATTCTCCACCCCCTGTTCTCAGAGTCTGCAGATTAAATACATTTAACATTTTGGGATAGACCTGTCAGTTACTATATACATGATGTAACACAGTTTGGTGAAGAGATAAAAAGTTTAAAACTTGTGGTCTATTCTCGTTTTACCATGGTGACAAAATGTTGCTTTTTGACCTGTCGACAACAATGCTTTTCAGTTGGTATTCAGTAAATTGGCATGCAGTGTCCTTTAAATCTTAACTGCACTGTACAGCTACAGCCTGCATTTGCATGTTGCCATTAAAAAATCAACTATTTATCTTAAAATGTTGGCATTCCAAAACCATAGCAAAAAACAATTTGGCCAATTTTGAATCTTGAAAGAGCCACCCAAAAATGCAAATGATCAAGATACACTGAGAACGTTCATGTGAATATGATATTGCCTATATTCCTGAATTAGGATTCCTGATAATCATGGCTTTAACTCTACTGCAGTTGAATAATTTGGCTGAAACTGTCCAAAAAGGGACTCAGAGGCCCCTCCCTTCTTTTGCTGAAACGCACTATAATTTGAGAAACCAGACAGTTAAATCATATTCTTATTATTCATGGTAAGTCATTGGTAACACAGCCTCATTTTCTATGATCATTATGAAACCCCCTCAGAGGCCCCTACTAACAGTTATGTCAGACTGTTAGTTTCTTGGTTATTTACAATTAACGCTCGCCAAACACACAGGACACTGAAAATATCAATTCTCACTGACTCATTTCAGGCAAGGAAGGATTGCATAACATGTTAAGCTGGTAAATTTTTTTTTGTTGGTGTTTGAAGGAAAGAGCATCTTAGTATAAGGAGGGCCTCCGAGGCCCCTGTGGACCATGCAAGCTTTACAATTGGATGTTGTATTTCTTCGGAAAAGTGGGGAAACGCCCTTTTTCTTGACCTTTTATCCTCTTTTTCAAAATTTTGTGAGGCCCTCTTGCAATGTGAGGCCCTGGGCACAGTGCCCACTGTGCCCTATGGATAATCCGGCCCTGACTGAGGCCCCCACCTTCCATCCTGTTTGTAAAGTCAAAATTGACCAAGAATTTGCAGTACAGTACTTACATGACTGAATTTGCAGTACAGTACTTACATGACTGATAGTACAATACAAGTGCTCAGAGACTACACATAAAATCCATTTTTGGTTATAGGCCTGCATGATGGAAATCAGTCTTGTACAGGAATTTAAAAAAATTTAAGCTAACACAATAATTGTTGCATAATCTGGCCATGGTGACAGGTTGTCTCTGTTTCACTCTCCAATGAGGTCACAAGTTGCCTGATGACAAATTGACACCTTATTACATACAATGTATTTGATTGGACTTGTTGTGAGGTCATTGACGCCCAATTGCAGCAGAATGTAAGTACTCATCGTTCGTCTACTGTAATAATATTGAGAATATTCTTAGCAACCATCAATGATTTGAAATATCAGCAGGTAAACATGGAAGACATGCTGTCTACAAGTTGACCGCTATTTGCTGCCACCTAGGGTGCAAAATTCGCGAGCTCCTGTGAGCGGTCAACAGAGTTTCGACCTCTGGAAGAAACCAGGACAGTGTGGAAGAAACCAGGACAGTTCCATCATTTAGTGATGGTCTAATTTATTTCCAAAAACTCTGCAAGTGTCTAATCTGACTTTTGTCGGCTTCAATTTTAAGCAGACAGCTTGTAAATACCAAAATAAGTTGGAACTATTTTTTATCATGGAGGATGTATACATTGTAGCTCACATATATTGCCAGTATAGAGGGGGCCACTTGTGGCATGGACAAGACATTTTGCTGAGTGTAACACAGCTTTTATGCAATTGTGAATTATATTGTTGTCCTAGTTCATAAATCTCCATAAAGTAACAGAATAAATACAATTGAGCATTTTTGATATCACAAAACACAAACATCGACTTTGTATGGACAAGTGAATAAGTGAGGATGCATTCTTTTTGGACCCTTTTCTGACCACAATTTAACATGCACTAAATGGCATAGGTAGATTGAATGCCATCAAACTTCTGATGAGTAAAATCATCCCTTTCACAGGCAAAGTGTATGCTAAAGTTTCAAAACTTTCTCTTTGTCTCATGATTTCCAAACATTTTCATTCAAAGCAGTGGACTGGATATTTGCCAGCAACCATGCTTTGTGAAAGTAGTTTGGCGTAGTAATATGGACAACTGTTGTTTGACCTGATCTGGTGATCTGTCCGAAACAGATCAAATTATTGTTGACCCAATTCGATTTTCCAGGGACTGTCAGCATTCTGCTGCCACTTGACAGTCCCGAACAGAGACAGGAAGACATGAGTGGGGAAGGGGACCTCAGAGGCCACTGTGGAAAAGATGGAACAAATTAGCAGGGGAGCAGGCCTCAGAGGCCCTTGCATGTGTGTGTCCATTTTTTGGTTATTAGTAAATAAACACTGCCCCTACAAGCAGAAAAGTGAAAATTTCAATGGCATCTGATACCTTTTCAACCCAGGAATATTTACTTAAGAAATAATGACAGTCAATTGTACATTGAAGGACAGAGCACCAAAGTTTAGGGGGCCTATGAGGCCCATGTCACTGTGGCAAAACTGGACGAGGGTAACTGAGTTACCCTCGTCTCAATTTGTTAAAATTTTGAGAAAAAACATGGTCATCCCATTGGATCCCATGTTAAATGATGACGAGGGTAGCTGCCTTTCCAGTTTTGGGATGACGAAGGTAACTGCGGTCGATGACGAGGGTAATTGCTTGTAAATTGTGCATTAATCAATGCCTACACCATGCCTAATCATATTAAATAGCCAGCCAGTCATCTCTAGTTTAATGCAGATGAATACAGCCGCCGATTTGGCAATTTTCAATTAACTGCACAAACAGTTTTAGACAAGTACTGAGGCAATTGAGAATTGCAATCAAGACATCATTGATTGCCTTCGGACATCTTGGTGGCTTCATACTTTGAAGTCATGCAGTCAATTGCAAGTCACACCTTTTCCATGTTGCCATGGAGGTCACATCATTGTGGGGGTAAACTTTCTCAATTTCAATCAGTCATACCAACTTGAAATTGGAGCCTTGCTGTGACATCTCCAATAAAAAACAAAATACTAGATGCAACTGAGACCCACGCATGAAGGGTCCTACTTTTAATGTATAGTATAAATTTGTCTTTCATTGTATGCTCACCGACCGTGATGATATACATTTTGGGCACCCAGACAGAAACTCTGTAGACAGTGATTTGCTAAAAATTGTGAAACAAAAACTCTCAAATTATTCTAATGGCCGCCAGCCACAGCCAGCCATAGCCAGTCACTAATTTGGTCAGCCAGCCATCTCTAGTTAGATGCTCAGCTGAGTAGCTAGCCAGCCGATTTGTTTGGCAGCCAGCTGATTTTCATATTTTAAGTCGGGTCACATATCTCTAGAGGTAGATCATTACATCTTGAACAATTGTCATGTAATAGAAGTCCCAGGTGGGGAGAAAAAGAGAAGGATGAATATGTCAAGATGCATTATAAAAGTAAGGAATATCGAGAGAGACTTAAGTCTTTGTATGAAATTGGGCAGCCAATTGAACGTCTCATCAGAATCACATCCATATAACTAAGCACCATCCAACAAATGTTTGCTTGGTAAGCAAGCCAAGTAGTCCTCTTACAGAACTGACTATGAATTATCCTGCTGTGTAAGTCATTGGAGGTCTGACAGCACTTCCAAAAACAATAACTTGTTAAGAAAATCAATCAAAAACTTCAAATAAACACAGCTGCGTTAGCATACCTGATATGTCACCCCAGAAACTTTCAGAAAACCTGATCAAGTAAACTATTTAATTTTCCAACAGAAAAACTAGAGGGCAGGTCCAGTCGTTTGGAGAATGCCCACCACTCCCTTTTGCCCCTCGTTCCCCTCAATGTACATTTACCCAATTTTAACTTGAATTATCTTATGGAATTCTTCATAGGCGAACTTGACAATATAAATGTATTTTATCACATCCTTTGTCTTCTGGTTTATAAGGACAATTCAAATGCAGCATCATATTTTATAAACCAAACTTGTGTTGCAGCTAGAAGCTGTCAAATCAGTGCAAATCTACACAGAATTATTCCAGAGTTTTAGAAAATTCAGCACTTTTCGGCAGGCAGGGCCCAGAACTGATACCAAATTTGTGTGAAAAGCCTTACAAGTCCAGGATTTCAACGATTAACTCGAAGAAACTTTTGGATAAACATCACATCAATCGTGTATCATAATACTATATTCATTAACAATATTTAAACAAATCTGTGTATTGTCGCCTGTGTGTCTGGCCTCATTAGGTCAAGTTTGGTGGAGATTCATGGATCAGTATGGAGCTTGGATTTCTTTGCAACGACACTTTTTTTCACATTCGACTTTAATCTCTTATTATCCTGTACTGGAGCAGTTGATTTTTGTGATTCTCGATACTGATGATGTGTCATGATCAATTATGGAAATTCAAAATTTTTGTCTGATGAGCTCTTGGCTGGTGCGTAGCGGCGCACCAACCCAAATTATTAAAAGGGAAAAAAATTCTGCCACCAAAGCATAATTTTCACTAATAGTACCCGGAGGACTGAAAAGGTCGTGAGGAAATTGTATTTTCACCACTGATAATTTGGAGAGCTGCAGCAGGGAAGAGCTCCCCCAGTTTTTTTTATTAAGGCAGGTCAGCTCTCCCAACCCCCCCCCCCCCCCATTTCCACCACTGGTCATGATCATACCATTATTACTTTTAAAAATATTTTTTAAGGAGACTAATTCTGATTTTTGGTTCCTAAAAACTTGAAGGGATTGTGATTCTTGCACTGAAACAAGTTATGACTAATCAAACAGCCTCTATGGCCCCATGTTTTATTAAAAGTATGACCATGATAAATCATTAGCTATTGTGAGTCACATGACACAATTTTCCCAGTGGCAAATTTTCTCTCTTTTCAAAAATACTGAAATGAGTTTTCGATGTTATCTTATTTTGCAGTAAATTCCAGAAAATATAGTGTAAAATACATAATGTGCAGTGGTAATAAAATGCACAGGCAGTGTCAATTTTATATAACAGACTAAGGTCTTCAGCCTTTGTTAAGATTTATAATATATAAGTAAATCTAGGAAATATGGGATGCTCACTACTGTCTAGGAACTGTCTACAATCCATCTATTTCATTCCAAGAAATGTCAGTTACCCTCGTCATATCAATATCGTGATCGCAGTTACCCTCGTCATGAGATACAGTTACCCTCGTCAATCTAGGTGTGCTTTAAGCCAATTTTAGACTGACACAGGTCAGATACAGAGTTAATTTCCCTTGAAAGTATATTTTCGATCTCTATTGATGACTGTACATCACCTTGATACGTTTTAAAAGAAGTAATAAGCTCAAATTCAGCATTACATAATATTTAAGGCTAATTTAGGGACGAGGGTAACTCAGTTACCCTCGTCCAGTTTTGCCACAGTGCATGTGGACCGTTGAAGTTGGATATTGTATAGGTCTCTGTAAAAGTTTGGGAGTGTCCTTGTCCTTGAATCTTTTTTTTTTAAATATTGTGAGGCCCCCTTGTCATGTGAGGCCCTGCGCGCAGTGCCCACTGTGCCCTATGGATAATCCGGCCCTGATAACTGTGACCACTTAGAGCTAAACCATGTGTTGCCGCATTTTTGGCCAATTTTCAGGGATGAAGCACCAATATATAGTTTTGAGAGAGCATTCTTGTCAATTCCAACACCAGATATGATCATGCTTACAAAATGAACCATACCAATTACAGCTAAAGAATATTTTACCAATGTATCAGTAAAATGGCTATTCTGTACACTTCCGGCTTTTATTGGGTTTCTCAAATGTTTTTGTGGCACACAGTGAGCCGGGACCAACTTCGGTACGCTAAGGCATAGCTAGGATGAACAAGTAAATGGAAAACAAATTTTGCAGGAAATGTTCAAGATATCCAATTTTTTTTTTTAACTTGCTGACTTGTCCCTGCTGGAGACAGTAGTGTAGCCAGACATCTGCCACAGGTGGGGCAGTGGGTGGGGCAGGACTTCTTGAGGGGGGGGCAAGACCTTTATCAACATTTATCGACATTTTCCGGATAAAATTCACATGACTCCCACAATGGTCATTATCATCATCATTAAACAAGTTAAATTGACCATGAAGTGCAAGAAATTTAATTATATGTTGTATTTACATATCATTTTTTAAGGCATTAGTTATTTTGCTGCTAAATGTTTAGTTATTATTATATCATTGCGTAAATTCGCTTGACTGAATGCCACTAAATATTGAATCTAGATGATTGGATCCATAGATGAGGAAAACACCATAGAAAAAATCATAAAAGTGCCATTTTTATCAAAACAAGAATTCTGGTATCAATGAAAATTTCCTTTCAGTCTTGTACAAGAAACAGAAAAGTTATAATGCTCATCACATACCAATCGGCTCAAGTTAAGTATCCAACTGTTAGTGACCTCCCTGGACTGAATAAGCCACAGGATTGGCTTATTCACAGTTGTTCACACCTTTTCAACCAATCCTGCCACTTATTCAGTCCAGGGAGGTCACTAATAGTTGGATACTTAACTTGAGCCAAAAATTAGGATCATTAATTGTGGTCATGTAGGGGCCTGTTTTAGTCACATTTTGCCAAGAAAAAAAGACAAAGGGACAAGATATTTTCTTCATTTTGACGCCTTCATTGAAAGTACACAATTTTTTCTTTCAAGATAAGTCCTAAACATTGTCGAAAGAATGTACAATGAGCCTTAAGATTTTTTTCAGTCAAATATCTGACATTTCTGACTCAAAGCTTGAACTTTGTGCTATGAAGAGACAAGATTTGCCACTTCACTAAATTTACCATTTCTGAATTTTAAAAAAGTAGGACTGGCCAAAAAGGAAAAGTGGGATGATTTCTAAACAAGGCAGGAAAAGTAGGAGTTCTAGGAGGCCTGCAATAGAGACACTAAATTTCAATGTAGCAACATCAGTCTCTGATATGAGTTAAGAAGCATGATCCTGTTTGAAAATATCTCTACAAACTCATCCAAATCAGATGAATTGGACCTTTGGCATTCAATATGGATGACTCTTAGGTTTGAGAGCCTCTCATCTGCCATTGAATTTTCACAAAGGTTTTTGTCTTCTTCATGACAGAGAAGCTTCGCTCACAAGAAGCACTGGACGCTGGTATTGTCATTGCAATTTTACAGAGCCTCACTGTGTGGTTGAATAAATTTGACAAATTCGGGAGAGTTCAGTTGATGTTTCAAGGCCCTGCATTTTTCGGCTCCACCAGTCGCTTGGCCCGCTAAATAATTAGGTCAGCGTTTGAAACACTATTTGGTAGAGGCCATCTTAAGCTGAATAGTAAAACCAGGTCATGCACTGGACATTTCAGGCTAATTTTATTTTATTTTACTCCAAAGCCAGAGGGGGGGGCAAGAGGGGGAGCAAGAGCAGCCACAGGGGGGGGTAGTTGCCCCACCTTGCCCTCCCCCCTGGCTACGCCGCTGGCTGGAGAAGTAGGTATTCCAGACTGAGAGGTATCCTTACTGCCCAATCACAATTGCTGTTATCATGGTTGCAGCCATTTATGATTAAAGACAAGGAAATTCTCTCAGTGCCCCTAGGTCAACTGACTGAACTGGAGCATGCAGATCTATATCACTGAGGGCTTCTCAATTTCTTAAGAGCGTCTTTCTCAGCACTTTAAATGGGAATTCTAAGATGTTGAAAATGTAATATATGCAGGTGACACTTCAAAACATTATCAAATATTGTGGTGAACTCATGCCAGGCAGGCCAAAAGATTTATCTAAATAATAGTTATGTGGGAAGCCTTGCGAGATGGCCTTGTTGACTTAATAATAATAATAATATTGATTTTAAAATTATGAATAATTCAACATGGATTTGACCAATTCTCGTGTGAGGCACCTTCCATAATTATATATACTGAAACATGGATCTTACCTCAATGGGAATTGCCTGTGTCATAACTCAGGAATAGTTGGTGTGAAAAATTTAATATTGGGCTGAAAATGTGCGGAACACATGATTCTATATTCAGCACTTTTACTCATGAATATCACGCTTGACTGCATGCAGCAAAAGCTGTGATTGGTCAGTGTAGGTGCTCTTTCTGAGATATTCACTGAAGGCTTTGCTGAAGTGGGTAACCATTGATGTTCAGTGATATTTCATTGGATCCCCCCCCCCTCCCATCACAGTGGAACACTTCTGAGGTGTGTGAAGTGTGCCATCCTCCATTCTTTTGTCAGGTTACATAATATTATTGCACAAGGTGATTAAAGATGTTAAAGCAGCTGAGGAGGGAGACTAATGAAGCCCTTTTCAGGGGAATGTCTGCAAGGGTAATTTGTAAAATGTTGTAATTTAACTGAAATTGTTACAACATCCAATAATTTACTTGGCTAAATTCTAAAATGTACTAAGGATCAAGCTGATGTAGAACTAAAGTCAATGAAACTGTTTGATTAACAGACAGAACTTTATTGAACTGATAGATGTCTAATTTATTGTTCTATTCAAACAATAGCTACCCTTATTGCAATAGGCAATTCTTGGGCTGTGTTTGGAGTGCATTCAAGACAATGGCCAGTGCTAGAATTGCAGTTAACATGAAACTAAGATAGGTGACGTTTTTCAGTCAATTTTTTAATTCTAACAACTTTAACTGTGTCTATATTTATAGTTTCAGTTGTGTGCACTGAACCTGAACCCCCCCCCCCCTCCAAAAATCCCGGACCTGCCCCTGCAGCAAATCATTTTCCAGGTACTTTACTGAATGTAATGCATTGTAATCGATATAAACAGTCTGTGAGACAACACTTGTTTTGTGACAATTCGTTTTCAGTGCTGCCCAGGCATATTTATAGTGACAGTGTAATCTCTCTCACATAGGGGATTCCCCTTTACAAGTTTGTAAGCGTTTCGCCTGAAGAACATCCTAAAGGCACAGTATTTTTTATACCAGAGATTATGGTATGGATGAATATTGAATATAGCCGGATAAAAAAACCAGACTGACACATACAGACCTAATTCTATACAAAGAAAAACAACTAATCGCACAATCCAATGTTCCACAACCCCGTCCTGTGTTTCAGAAGAGACTTGAAGGGCGATATTTCAGGATAAGCACACTTCCGGATATTTGTTGGTGTGCTTAGGGTTAATATCCAAAAAATTAAAATTAAGCCGCCGGGATGTTTTTCTCATCCCGGTGGGATAAAATTTTTCTGGTCTATCCCGCCACAGACTTTTTAAAAATTTCAACACGTTGAAACTTTTTTTCTACTCCATGACAATTTCTAGGAACGCCATGTATTATATATCATCAAAGACGATTGGGCTTGTTAGGTCTCAACTTTTATTTAATGCTCGAATGGATAAGTTTGGTTGAGCAAGTGAGTGAGGTACTGAGGTAAATCTAAAACACAAAAGAAATAAGCTACCATAAGTCTACATTGCTACAATAAGTTCACAATTATACCAAATCAATAAATCATAAAGGCAATAAGATCACATTTAAAGAATAAGTTGATAATAACTGAATTAACCAAATAACTACCCATTTATGAATTGATAAGAATAAATGTATATATAATAAAACAATAAAATGAATGATAACTTACAAGAAGTTTGAGACCTGTTTTTGCATTATGCCCAGGGTATAAAATAAGCGTGCAACGATCCCAAAATGTGCAGTGATCAATCTGAAATGTGCAGTGATCAATCTGAATTTGTGCAGTGATCAAATTCACCCTTTTATGCTAAATTATGGTGAACTGCATAATCCCCCAAATATACGCTCAACATATGTCATACTTTTGCCACCTGATAATAGTTTTGGCAATTTTTGTTGCTTGATAACTGAAAGACAGTCCCCAGTCACTGGTTTGTCGTTCAATAGATTTTCCAGATACAATGTAGGAAGAATATTTTTTTGCTCATAGATAGCTAAATATATAAATCTTGAAACACTGCCTCAGAGTACAGGCATTACAATTATTCACAACACTTCTGCATTAGCCACCGGGGCTCATCACCACTACAGACGCACCAAAGTAGGCAAGTCCCCTGAATCAATCACCCTGCTTTAATGTAGGCCTACTAATGGGGTACAGCCATGCAGCGTTGTTGATTCAAGGGATATTCCCAGACTTTCCCGCTTTCCTTTAGCTGTTTAAGGAGGCAAGCATCATGCCGCTATAGAGCGGGAGGGCTGCCAAATGATCAGAATGCTTGTTCCTGAGAGGCGGCAGGGAATTTTCCCCAGATAATCTTTCATGAATTTTAAAATAGTCATTAGCCAACTGCTGATGTGCAACATGGAAAGCTAAACAGATGAGGGTTCAGTATAATGTCAAAATTTAAGACCCCCTCAACACAATTTCATGTGACACAAAATTGTGATTTTTTTCTGCTTTTGTTGAAAGTTTGTTTTGACAGCAGATTTTAGTCTCACAAACCATAGCCGGTTGCATAGTTTGCCACTTCATTGCAAATTCATTTAAATTGTGAAAAAAAATTGGCCATGTTGAGACAGATCTCACAGTGCCCCTAAAAATATTTGATCACATGACATGTTAATTGCAATTTGAAATTGCTATTGGACATTAAAATTTACTGGAACTTTTTGTTGGCGCTAATAATTGAATTGGACTCTCAGCAAAAAAATTCATCTTTCTTGCAAGTCTGTATGTTTTACACTGATTGAGTTACATGCCTTCAAATCTCTCGACTTCTAAAAATCTCGGATTTTTCATGAATTTTTTTCAGAGAAACTATTCAAGATAATATTTATCACTTTATCACTTGGGATTTTTGCATTCTGGTGAGACACCTTGATTCTGGTAAATTTTCGAGGCTTTCTGAATCAGTTGAGTGGGAACATTTTCTGAAATTTGAAGAAATAGCACAGAATTACCCATAGTCTTTCAATGACTCAAGCAACATATGTTGTTATTTTTTTTGCGCTTCCAAACGGTTTCAGAAATAAATATATCTTCTAAATTGCTTTATTTTCTTCAGAAGTAAAGAAACGTAAGCAGTAGAGCTGAATCAGGCAGGATTAAAAAATAAGATATGCAAAAGCCCATCAACAAGCTGTAAAGAGACGTGCACTGATATTTCATTCCACAATTTTAGATGATTATATTTCATTTTTCAATTAAGCCATGCATGAACGCTGGCACTTGAGAACGCCGATTTGTCACCCTAAGTTCGCACGAGACAATATGTGCAGCGATCAAATTTTCTTATTTTATACTCTGCATTATGCTGCTTCAGTTGTCAGTTGCAATCTGACCCTTTTCATTTGAAAATTGTCATTCTCTAATTGGGACATACCTGTCCAACAGACCATGACCATGACTCAAGGGGGCCACCTCCAATGTATTGTTTGGCACACAAGGGAGGCACCCTCAATAAAATGTACTACAATCAATGAATTAATACAAAAAAGAAGAAATGAGTCACATTATCTACCAACCTTAGAAAGTCATATAAGATAAGAATTACAATGAATAAACAATTAAATATAAAAATACATGTAGTGACATTCACAAATGTAACACCATGGAGTAGATTTCTCGCCGGCGAGCAACCTAAAAATGGCCGGCGAGAAACAAAAGAAGTGAAGGATAATTTTAAAAATGCCTGAAATGGGCACTACTCTATGCCAATCTCCAAATCAGGTCTTTCAGGGCTTTCTTGACTATAAGAAATCGGCAGACGCAACTACAACTTCATATTACATTTCAATAGAGTGTAACTTAAAAGTACGATAACTTGTCAATAGCAGCGTAACTTGCCAATAGCAGCGTAAAGAGCTATTATCATACTTACTTTTTTGGGAGATGACTTTGCAGCATTTCAAGATGGTCGTGACATAAGCACCAGTTTGGGATTCGCAACTTTCCCTATATCCCGAACAAAACCCTACTCCGACATAACCAGATTGGCATTCCACATTTACTCCCCAACGTCCAGTGCTGTTGAGACAAAAGGCAAGAAATTATAATGTGCACATAATTGTATTACACTTGGTAATCTGCCTTTTATGATTCGGATTCAGATTCAGATTCCGATCGATAGGATTTATTTCCATTTAGTTTATAACAATTACACTGATATTTCATCACAAGAACATAAATGGAGGAGACCCCACAAAAGCCCAGCGGACAGCTACGTTGGGGCCAACAGATATATGTATATGTATAGAGAGGAAACGCGGGAGGCAGCAAAGGTATGCATAGCATCTGAAGACTCATAAATTGACCTTATCATTGCATGACTTTGATAAAAGTAAGCTTCCCCAAGGTTTTCTGTCAGTCATGTCCTTAGTCAAATATGTCATTTATTCATATTCTGTCTAACTGTCTTATTGATATTCAGTATAATTTTCTGTCAGTCAGTCAAAGTACCTAAATTAGAATTGCAAGAAAACAAAAATATTTTCAAAAGCTAAAAAGTACATGACATGTCACATCATGGCTGTCAATCATTGCTCTTTATACATAGTTTTTAAAACCAAGAAAACTGTGAGTGTGTGTGGATCTTGTCTCTAAAGAGTGTTTCCATGTTATTAAACTTCATTGTAGCTTTATCTTATGCCCCACTCTCACGGCGGGAACCGGAGTAGTTTTGATCCCCGAGGAAAAGAATTTCCTGGGAAATCGGAAAAATATTTGCTAATTTCGTCTATCCCCCCAGGAGTTTTTTGTTTCTCGCCGGGCATTTTTAGGTTGCTCGCCAGCGAGAAATCTACTCCATAGCGTTCCTAGAAATCGTCATGGAGTAGGAAAAAAGTTTCAACTGCTGAAATTTTTTTAAAATCTGCAGCGAGATAGACCAGAAAAATTTTATCCCACCGATGAGAAAAACATCCCGGCGGCTTAATTTTCGCGCCACGTTGGGGTAATAATCTTCCCGCCGATTTCTAAAATGACCGGAAACCCTGGGAGGCGCCAAAAAGCTTCCTGCCGCAATGATTTTGCACTCCAGCGTGAAGGAAAATGCTCCGGGACATGTGCAAAACCTTCCCGCCATTGTCTGGACCCCGTCCTGGACCAGACAGAGTGGCGCCAAAGTAGCTATTTTTACCAAAATCCTTTGTCTGCGGGGTACTGAAGGCATCTCGGCGGGATGGTTTGCACCACAGCAGGAAAGGGGGGGTCAGCCCTGGAGACGCACTGGCAGACGCCCTGCATATAAATAGAAGAGCAGCCACGAGAGGACCATAACCACTCCGATCTTCAAGACGAACGCATCAATACTCTATGACACTCTGCTTCACTGCCTACTGAATTGCTGCTTCATTGCTGAATTGCTACTTCATTGCTGAATTGCTGATTGATCCTGCTTCAAGATGGGACCCAGAGGAAGAGGGAAGAAGAGCTACAGGGTGCCAAGCAAGGGAAACACTCCAGTCTGCACCCCATCTTCAGCTTCAGTTCCTTCACCTGCTCCTTTCCAAGCTGAGGACTTCACAGCTGTTACATTTTCTCCAAGCATGTTCAGCTTCCAAGACAGCATCATGGCAGTGACCACTGCTACATCAACAGTGACCAGTGGGACGATCTTCAAGAGCACTGAACCAATGCCGCAAGAAGAGGCTGAGCAGGATGAAGAAGAGGATGAAGATGAAGTCCTGGCCAAGTTTGCTGCTACTGTCAAGTCTCCAACCAAGCGTGGCAGGCCTGCCACTGCTGCTGCAGTCAAGACTCCAAAGAAGAAGCGTCGCAAGTCTGCTGATGCTGCTGCTGTCAAGTCTCAAAGCAAGCTCACCCAGTCTGCTGATGCTGATGTCTTCAAGTCTCCAACCACGACTGCTCCAAGGGGATGGCCTCGCATACCTGCCAAGCGTCAAGCCAAGTCCAAGTCTCCAGCCAAGCCTCCAGCCAAGTCTCCAGCCAAGCCTGCCACTCAAGCCCAGACTCGAGCCAAGACTGCAGTCCAACCTCCAGCCCAGCCTCCAGCTCCAGGCCAGCCTCAAGATGATGAGACTCCTGCTGACTCCCCACCACCTCTCCATGCTGTCATCCAACAGCAGACCCTGCAGTCTGACTACGATGCCACCACGGAAGAGGAAGAGTCTCCAGAGAAGACTGCTACCAAGTCGCAGGGCAACAAGGGGAAGAGCCAGAGGAGGGAAGAATCTGACAACAGCCCCACTGGATCTGAGGTCAAGCTGATCTAGGACGCTGGAGGCCAGTTCATCCACAAGCAGAAGAAGAAGGGCTACAGAAAGAAGAACACCAGGGAGCTAATGGGCATCACAGATGAGCACGAGGATGACCTGATCGACTGGTAACGGGACAACACGACCTATACTCCAAGGGCTCCTCCACCTGGAAGACTGAAAAGAAGAACAGACAGGATGCTGAGAAAGCAGCTGAACTGGGGCCCCAGATCACACCAGCTCAAGTGACCAGATGGAGGAAAAACATCAGGACCGCCTTCTCCAAGCTCATCAAACCTCCTGCCTCTGGGTCTGGAAGAAAGAATCTGTCTGAGCGAGACCAGTACGTCCTGAACAAGTGCGAATTCCTGAGGTCTTCCATCGTCCAGAAGGGTGCCCTGGAAGTCTCCAGCTTCGGTCAACCAGGAGCAAGTGAGCAGCTGTTGGAGTCCAATGAATCCGATGTGCCCATGGACTACACTCCGATGCGCCCCATGGACTACACTCCGATGCCCCCTCTGGATGACAGCATGCCCGACAGCCAGCAGCAGTCCCAGCAGCCATCCCAGCAGTCCCAGCAGCAGTCCCAGCAGCAGTCCCAGCAATTCCCCGGACGAAAACCATCCAGGAAGAGGAAGGACACAGACCAAGACATCAGCTGTGCCCTCGCTACAATTGCTGGTAGTGTGGGCAACTACAACAGGTCCAGGCCACAACCACCTCCGACCTTCTGCGACACCAGTAGCAGAACCATTGCAGAAATATCTTCTCAGGTGGCAAGAACATGTCTCCTGCTCTGCTCTGCGATTTGGCTGATCAGCTCCTTGAACCAGACTCTACACTACTTTGTGCAAGAGGACACGACAGAGAAACTCTTGGGGATGCAGCAACTGATGGTGAACCTCATCTTGGACCAGCCTCAGCAGCAGCAGCAGCGATACCTACAGTACAACCCAATAAATTTTCCGAGCTGAGGCTCTCATTTGCACTCACTTAGACACCCTAGCACATCCACTACTTTGCCCTCACTTGCATGCACTTGCCATCCTGAGCAAACAAACAAGCATGAAACTGGCTGGTGTCTCCACCTATTGCAATATGATGCAATTACCTGATTCAACAGCAGTGGGTGGTTCTATAATGTTAGTTTGGTTAATTGCAATTTATTAACACAATGCTATTCTATATAAACGCAAAAAGTATTTCTTTACAAAAGCATCTATAAATTTAACTTGCGGAAATTATGAATATTGTGCATGGTGTGGTGTTTGAGATATCTGATGGATACCATGACAGTTCAAAGTTTGGCCAGGCAGATTTACTAATTATTAAAATGCAATATAAATTTATTGCAAGTATAGAAATTGTTATTTCGTTCAGCTAAGAACATTTTTCGTTAGATAAAATCATTATATAGTATTAGAAAATTACAAAAGACTACATAATTATATATTTTTTTTTTTTTAATATCAATTTGTGTTTAACACACAATGTTTGCATGCACACTTAACAATTTAATAAATAAACGAAAATAAACTAATGTCAACATGCCAAGTATAAATTAACAAATTCAATTATAAATGTGATCAATTTAAATTCAGTAATGATTAAAGTCACACTATTTAGAATTATCATAAGCCTGTAGACTAAATATTGTGTTCCAATTTCCGTAGAAGCGTCGATTTAACCAAAAAAAGGTTAAAACGGAAACAGCTCTAATTATGGTTAAATTAATGCTAGAAACATAATTTAAAAACGTAGATATATCATTTAGAAGTTGACAAACACGATGGCGGATTCAAAAATGCTGAATCTTTTACGATTAGGCCAGTATTAGCCTGTAAATTATAATGTTTTGATTTGCGCCAAAAGGTGTGAAAAAAGCAAATGGCGGCCATCACAGTGGTCAAATCAAAAACAAAATGGTGTTTCCTTGGATTGATAAATATGATTAAACATATTTTTACTGAATGAATAATCTATTTCAAAAGTTGATATGGAAAAAAGTCATTGTAGTTATATAGATGACAACACAAGTGGTAGATATTCCAAGATTTTGGAAGCTTGTTGCCGTAGAACGGGGCGACTTTGAACAGCCGGGGTGACTTTGAACACTTTTCTGAAAAAGATTGATCCTCTATGAATGCAAAGCTAAATGAGATACTGGAAGTATTTCACTTCTGATTATATTCTAATAAAGCCTAGTTTCTTTCTACAAAAAGTCATTGTGACGGGAATTTTTTTTTTCATGATTTTGATGAATAAACTTAGCATACTTATTTTTGCAAGATACCATAGCCTGTGAACTTCTCTGCCCACAACATAACTGAGTGACCCTGGCCTTATAAATACTTGCCTTATTACAATGTCACTCAAATACTTCCAAAATCCACCAGAAACTTGCTGGAGGCTATTCAGAAAGACGGACAACAAATAATATAAGTGGATGACGTTGAGTTGTAACATACTGCGGGGTGACTTTGAACACCACATTGTGATGGTGAGCGCGGAGACCATCACATTTTCCCATAAACTATAATCACAGCTATATCTTATTTCATAATACAATGCATATAATTCAATGTCTGAACGCAATATTTCACTATATAAGGCAATCATTTAGCTCCAAAGGCACGAAAGTAGATCAAGAATAAAAAAGTCACAAAACATAAAAAAACAAGTGAAAAAATTTTAGGGAAAGGCAATCAAGCCCTGCAAAATTCATAAATACAGATAAACATTTGTTTTCTGAGAATTGATGGTTTTCTTTCATTGAAACTCACTCTGTTCAAAGTCATCCCGGGTCTCGGGGTGAGTTTGAACGCCCATTTATCCACTGACACAGGCATATACATGATATCTATCTCAAAATGCCGATGCACAGGTTAACTACATGCCAGTTGCCAACATTTAATCCCATGAAATACCACATAGATCTTATATATTTTTAAAGATAAGGGAATTGAGGTGAAAACTGTTCAAAGTCATCCCGTTCTACGGTATGTGTTTGACCCACAAACTAATGACACATTATATGTAACTTTAGCTGTGAAACTATTTAAAAAGCATCTTTGATGGCTTTTAGAGAAACTTTAGCTTTGGCATATAATAAAGGCCATTTTAATTGACTATGTTCACTTTTGAGTAACAAAGAAACATAAGCAGTACCTTCAGTGACAATATTTAATGTTGCTCAATATTTTATCTCATTGATACTTTTTATGTCTTGAGTATTTTTTTTTAATTCTTTTAAAAGACCGGGTTTTAAAGAGCTGTAATATTTTCTGATCTATCTATCTATCCATATAATTCTAGGATATTTTAATTTGCTTAACCAATAGAACAAGATTCTAAACAGTAGCACTCACTGCTGTTGTGTGTTGTGTTTAATTAGCACCAGAGGACAGGAGTGAAGGGGGTTTCCCCAGAAGGGCATGGAAGTGAGAGCAAGTGAGGGCTTCAGCAGAGAAGTGAGTGGTTGGGAGTGAGGGTATCTTCCTGAGGGCATGGGATTTAGGAAAAATTTTTGGGTTGTACTGTACCTTTTAAGGGCCACCAAATCCTCCCAAAAGAGCTGGCCATGCACACATCTTACATTGACTAAAAAAACTCTTTCGTTGACAAACAAGAGCAAAAATGAAAAGAGCCAAAAAAAAAAGTTGACAAATTCCCGCAAAAAAAAAATCCGGTCCTGGCCCTTGTAAATGTTAAACACCTTCATAAATAATAAGGAGCAAGGGTAAGATCCAGAGTTAATTGACATGAAGACCATGAAAATTCAAGTCGGTATTTCTTTAATTTAGAAAAACGAAATGCTAAAGAAAAGGCTTAGGAAAATATATTAGATGCAGAAGGAAATATTATAAATGGGACACAAAATATTTTGGAAACTCAAGTAAAATTTTATTCAGATTTATATACAGCTGAAAAAATAGAACCGGATAACATATTTTTGAGCTCAGTAGATGCTGAATTAAAGACATAGGGCGTGACTTATTTTAAGTCTTCCAATATAGCTTAAATTAAAATCATTTACCACAATCCCAGTATTTGGCAGTCATCAGGCTATTATTTAAAAATGGACAACGGGAAAATCTTAAGAATTGGCGCCCAATTTCTTTACTTAATACTGACTATAAGATTTTATCTAAGCTATTAGCTGAACGTCTTATTAAGATTTTACCAAGTATTATTCATAAGGATCAAAAAGGCTGTGTTTAAGGACGGCAAATAGGAGAGAATATAACATTGATTAGGGATCTGGTAAAATGTTGTGAGGATAACGAGACCGTAATTTTAGTGGATCAGCAGAAGGCTTTTGACCGCGTTGATTTTAGTTGGTTATTCAAAGTATTAGAGAAATTTAAGTTTGGGAAAAAATGCATTACGTGGTTAAAGATATTATACAAAGAAATGAAAAGTTGTATTTTGACAAATGGATACCTATCAAGTACATTTCCAGTAACAAGGGGTATAAGGCAAGGAGATTCTCTTTCTGCTCTACTATACATTTTACAATTGGAACCTTTATCAGCTTATTTCAGAAAAACACAAAGAATTAGGGGAATAGATATACATGGGTTTGATTCGAATATTAAATCAGAAATAAGCACTATGTAGATGATACTATTGTGTGTTTGAAACATATTAATATGACAGACGAATGCTTAAAAATCATTGAAGAATTTGGAAAAGTCTCTGGGGCTAAGCTAAATAGAGAGAAGACAGTAGGACTGGTAATGAATGACAGAGTAATCTACGATAACAACGTAACCAGTGAAGTTGAATTTACTTTAGGACCAGCAAAGGTGTTAGGAGTGCCACTAGGAAAGAAACAAGATGAAAATGTTTGGGACAAAGTTATAGAAAAAATACGTAAAAAATTGGCTGCATGGCAAAATAGACATTTGTCTTTAATTGGAAAGGTTGTCATTATCAAAAGCCTAGGAATGTCTCAGCTGCTATTCTCAAGTAACTTCATTGTCATAGAAGAAAAGATAATCAAGCAAATTGAAAAATTATTTTTTGATTTTTTGTGGGAGGGGAAAAAGAATAGGGTGAAGAGAGAAATTTGGTATTTACCGCGAAAGGTGGGGGGTCTCGGAATGATTGACCTTAGAACTTCACTTAAAGTGCAGAGAATAAATTGGGTAAAGAAAGTCTTACAAGCAGAAGAAAGTGATGAATGGGCTGTGATACCTTTATGGAATTTTAGGTGTCTCGATAAAAAATTTAACACTGATTTTTTCGCATTGAGAGTGAGCGATATAAAAGAGACAATGAAGTTACTGAAAATACCACAATTTTATTGCCAATGCATAGAAACATTTCAAGAACTGTCTAATATTGATAAGCAGGTTTCCGAAAATGATATTATTTGGTGTAACAAAAACATTTGTTTTAATGGCAAACCTTTGGAATTTTCACATTGGTCAAAAAGCGGTTTATTATACATTAAAGATATATTAAATAATGATGTTATTGATGAACAGCTCATCTTCAATTCACTGTTGAAAAAGGCAAGTTTTTATTTTGACATTTATAAACTGAAAATCAGCTTACCTCCTGCCAGTATCGGACAATTAGAAAATGAAGTGAACATATTTGAGACTGTTCAGTGTAAAAGAAAATTTTTGTTAAATATGCTTATTGGAAATTCAAGTGAAAAAATATCACTCCAGAAAACTACAAGCAAAGATATATATCAAATTCTTCTGAAAAATAAGGTATCAGACCTGAAAATCAAATCAAAAGGATACTGGCAGGAAAAGCTTCCAAGTTATCAAATTGATTTTGAATTATGGTATTTGGTTAATTTCTTAAATTATCTTACACCCCGCAAATGTAAAGATTTTAATTGGAAATACTTCTATGGAAAGGTAAATGTAGAAAGTAGACTGTGTAAGATGAATATGTCAAATGGAATATGCAAACTTTGCAATTCTTCGCTTGAAAACTTAGAACATTTATTATATGATTGTGAAAAGGTTCAATGTATTTGGAAGAGAATTTTTAATGAAATGGTGATTCTTCGATGCTTGGAACTTAACAAGGTTATAATTTTGACTGGGTTACTTACAAACAGTAATGATTCCGTGGTTATAAATATGGTGTTTTCAATATGTAGATGGATAATTTGAAAGTAAATATATTGATGGTGAAAAAACTCTAAATTGGATATATACTGAAATAAGTTACCATTGTTAAATACTGTTAAAATGTGAATTTTATAAAAGGTGACAAAAATTACTCGAGTAAATTAAAAAGTGTTATAACAAATTTGTCATTATACTCTGCACAATAATAATCAATTGTATTTCTTGGTGTGTAAATGTTCAAAGTTGACTAATTACTCTCTTTCATATCATACTTTTTCATTTGGGATAGTTGCTATTTCATAATTGGGCTAAGGGGCACTAGGTTATTGTGTTGTATATGAATTTTGTCACTTGGGATTATTACTATTCCGTGGTTGGACCTATGCGGTGTTAGACAATGGTACTGTATATACAAGGATTTAAATATTTCTTATTATAATGATAACTGGATAAATATGGCACTGTACATTCACAAGGACTTTCATAACTAGATTTCATATCGCAAAGCGGAATGAATGGAGGTGTCCCTTTGACTTGGATGGCACTGCTTGTCTTTATGCTCCATCCTCTGGCTGCGAGGGTGTTTATACTCATGAATGCAGCAAAAACATCCTGGAAATGAAATGGTGCCTACAATAAACAATAGGCATTTTTTTTCATAATCTTTCATATATCTTAAGTGACATAAAGCATTTTGTGTCATAATTGATATTTTCGCTTTCATTGTCAAATCAGCTATCTGTGCATAACAATTTAATATTTGAAAGTTGCCTTGTTGCTCCAGAAATTTGGAAAAAGTCGCATTTGGGTCTTTAAGATATAAGATATATCCTCATAAACATGGGATTATATTTAACAGAGAGAATATAATTAAAGTCCAACTACAACACATAACTTCTGTAATGAAAGTGCTAATCCAGCAATCGGCACTTCAGCAAAATTTTCTCTGGGTGGTAATTGGCATCGGAGTATATAATTGGCTAAAGGGCAGTTATTGAAAAGATACCATTTGAAGTTCAATTAATTTCATGTAATCATGTCTTGCAGGGTGTTGTAATGAACAGACTACAGGGAGTGTCATTCATTGATGATGGGTTAAATGCAATCAATAAAGACACCTTCAATTGGATGACATTCTAGATTACAGTCGACATTTACAGTGCATCATTTTCATTAGTAGGCGTAATTGTGTTGGCCAAAAACCTAAAAGTTAAAAAGAAATTAAATATTCCTTTTTTCTTTTGAAATTGAATGCTGTTTCAACTTGACACATTGTCAAAGTCGAATACAATGAAATATTACTGTACCTCCAATAGTCAATCATTGACCAGCTAGCATGAACTAGGCTTGGGCCAGCATTAATTTATTATTTATTTAGTTATCAAAATATATTTAGACCGGATAACAATTTCAGTGTATAACTGTTTTAAACATTTGTCCTGTAACAACGAGCTAAAAATACAGTAAAATATGTACATTATATATAATATACAAGAAAAGGTTAAAATCATACACATAAAGAGACTAAAAATGGTTAAAAACATAATGTTAAAGATTAATAATAAAAACATAATCTTTAAGATTAATTTAACAAGCTCCAATTTAAAAAAGTTCACAATTCTTCAATACGCAACTTAAACTACTTCAAAGACACTGTAACTAGTGTCAGACCAACCAAATTGACCTAATTGAACTGGAAATCATTCAAGCTTTCTAAAATGGGGTCTGCCATTTCTGTAGGCCTGATAGTTTTGTAACTGCAGTGACAGTCTGGTCAGTTTGAATGGTCAAAGGCCAATTAGATCGTCCCGCGATCGTGTCCCGCGATTTAGGTAATCCGTAACAGCGCGAGATTCAATGCAAAAATGAAGCTGCAGAGTCCTTTTTGTGGAAATTTCCAAGCAAGAATACTCAAGTTAGAAAGCAAGGACGACACCGTTAGTACCCACATGTGACGTCTAATTAGATAAACAGCCAATGCCGACAGTTTTTGAAGGTTAAATGAACCCAGGAAAAGCCAAAAACTCATCAAAAGTTTTGATCTTGTCAGTCCAGCATTTTGTCAACTTGTACGATTACAAGGTGGAGGTGGGACATCTCCACAATAATGTGATGATTAATGTTATGTTTTAGTTTTTGGGTTTATACAATATACATTTGGGAGAGATACAGTTGTGCTTGAAAATTAGTGAACCCATAGAGATTTACCATTGAAGATAATGATAAAGTTGTCTCACCATAGTGGCCACAATATAAATGATATTGCGCGAATCATTGAACCAATGACTGTATTATATCATTGAGGTTTCCCACTACATGTACCAGCCTGGCCATTGGATTTGTATCAAGGGTCTTTGCGTTGGATAGGGGTTATAATTGTGCGAAAGTAAGTGCACCCTAAGCGTAATGTTAAAAGATAGGAGCAGAGGGTGCACTTACTTTCGCACAATTATAACCCCTATCTAACGCAAAGACTCCTGATACAAATCCAATGGCCAGGTTGGTACATGTAGTGGGAAACCTGAATGGTATAATACAGTCATTGGTTCAATGATTTCTGCAATATCATTTATGTTATGGCCAGTAAAATGAGTCAACTTTATCATTGTCTTCAATGGTAAATCTCTATGGGTTCACTAATTTTCAAGCACAACTGTAGTTATGGTGACTATTTTTGATTTGCAATTATGTACTTTATTTCTGTTTGTTATCTGTTTGAATTTATCTTTATTCAACTGGAATTATTTAATGATTTTAATTTTAAAAAAATTAAAAAAACACCTTCATTAAAGCAAGGAGCTACTATCCTGCAATTTTTTTTTGGCCCATTTATACTTTCTGCTCCATCAGTACAAGTGGCATTTCTGCTTTCTTAATTAAAGTTTTTCCTTTTTCTTTTCTTCAACACTTTAATGTAGATAGACAGACAGATAGATAGATAGATGGATAGATAGATAGATAGATAGATAGACAGATAGATAGATAGGTAGATCGATAGATAGATAGCCAGACAGATAGATAGCCAGATAGATAGATAGCCAGATAGATAGATAGCCAGATAGATAGCCAGATAGATAGACAGATAGATAGCTAGATAGATAGACAGATAGATAGACAGATAGATAGACAGATAGATAGCTAGAGAGAGGAACGACGTTACTCGTCGCATATACAATGCAGCAAACAAAAACAAGTTATCGTCATTTTTGCAGTGATTGCACTTGAATCCATAGATAGATAATTACTTATTTTAATGGATAGATATATAGATATATAGATAGATACCTAGATAGATAGATAGACAGATAGAGGGAGTACATTGAATGGATTTGCAAGATTGATACATTCATGAAAAATGTATATTTTATGGCCTTGGCAAAAGTTTCACTTAGGGCCAGGGAGGGACTTATTTTTGTGGGGGTTTGTCAATGTTAAGATGTGTACGAGGCCTGCTCTTTCTGGAGGAAGTGGTAAGCCCTGACAAGGGCTCTGCTCTTTCTGCAGGGCTGTTGACGTGCTCTCGTAGGTAGTCTCGGAACTGCTTGGCTTGTCTGGTCGCATTTCCATATGGTGGAGCCGTTCCTAGGTCAGGCAAGGGTGCCCTCCTCCAGAGTCCTTCAATGACTTCATGGGTTGCAGGATCTTCTCTATCCATTAGATCGTGCTCTATGGCTCGATGAAATCCGACTCTCTCTCTCTCAGGAGATTGTGTAGAGCGCAGGCTGCCTGTGTGATGGCTGCCACTCTGCCGGGTCTCTGGGGCATTGTAGTTAGGAAGCATGAACCCGTGGGACAGGAGACCGAAGACATTTTCTACCGCTTTCCTTGCTCTGGAAATTCTGTAGTTGTAGACTCTGGAGGGGTATGCTAATTAGCGATGACATATTTCAGAAGAATAGTTTTCGCTATAACATTGCTGCTAATCCTGCAAACTAAACCAGTCTGCTCACAGACTCTAAACGAACAGCACAGCTGGAGAGTCTGCCAGAAATCGGATGACCTCAAGCTGACACATTTATCAATATGCAAGTAGGTCATGTCAAGTCCAGGTAGAGGGACCTCATCACTTGTGCTCATACGCACACCTGAACTGCCAGCAAGATATAAACAAATCGTAAAAAACAATGTTAAACGATCAATGAGTGCACATGCATTGCCAATGAGTACCATAAAATTCTGAAGTTTTCAAATCCTTTAACAGCTTTTCCAGCATGATTTGACTGATAGTTTATGATTTTCTCCAAGGAACTAATCGAAACAACAAACGGACAACAATGAAACACTAAAGCATTCATTCAGTTGCTATGAGAGATCTGAAACAGGTAATTATGTCTGTCACACTGGAGGAGAGTTAATCTTTTTGTTACAACTTCACAAATAATGTATATTGTGGTCAGGGCAAGCTTAATAATCTTATACGGAGAAGTGAGGGTCTTCATGCTTGGCTGTCTGGCTGCCAAACAGAGACGACTCATAATTCCCTGGGTAGGAAAATAATGATTCCGGCAAAAAAAAAGTTCCACAACAAGTACCACTTTGCAGCAATAGCAACATTCTAACAATGAACTGGTCGATTAAAAGTTATTGAATATTCAATTCTAGACCTAGTTCAACAGACCAAACTGTTACTCCACTTCACTTAAAAAAAGTGACCATAATCTCCCTTTCTGCCTCCTTGCCAGCTCTCCCCCTCTGCCTGATAGCTCCTGTCTTCTACCTGACTGCTTCCTCCTAGCTCTTGCCTCCACAACAGCCATTCTGTTCTCTCTCTGACCTCTGTCTTCTCCCTATCAGCCCCATCCCAAGCTATTCCCAACAGCTCTTGCCTCATCAAATTGTGTTTCCTACCTCTCTGCTCACCTTTCTTTTTCCTCCACCATATTTGCCTAACTCCTGCCTAACTCCTGCCTAACTCCTGCCTAACTCCTGCCTAACTCCTGCCTAACTCCTGCCTAACTCCTGCCTAACTCCTGCCTAACTCCTGCCTAACTCCTGCCTAACTCCTGCCTAACTCCTGCCTAACTCCTGCCTAACTCCTGCCTAACTCCTGCCTAACTCCTGCCTAACTCCTGCCTAACTCCTGCCTAACTCCTGCCTCCCTACTCAACAGCTAGTCTGCTCTCTCCCCCCCTTCACTGCCTACTACTTAGCTCCTTGCTGATATTGGTTTCCTCCTCCCTGCATTGCCTCCTACACGTCGACTCTCCCCTCTTTTGTCTGCTTCCACTAGCTCTTGCCTCCCACAGCGCTCCTGAACTTACATTGGGGTTTAAAAAATGAGTCCGAAACGGGACCTATGCCACCTGAAACTAGAGGATCATACGAACATTTTGAGACCAAAACGAAAAAAAATCTGGTTTATCCCACCATCAGAATACAAGTGTAATGACATATAAAACAATTTTAAACGAGCTTGAAAATGTGATGAAACCTGCTGACTATACTCTGTAATGCATTTCAAATAAGTTTCGATTATGAATTCAAACTATTTACTGACTTTATTGAAATAAATGTGACAAATTGTTTATCACACAATGTAAGAATGCAAAAATGCTAGAAGTAACCAATTTCCCCAGATTTTCAGTCTTTGGTTGTTGAAATCTGAAGCATCATCCTGAGTATGGTTATATGAAGCTTTGTAAAGCTTTCGAAAAGTTAAAGCATGCCTAAAATGGATACAAATGTTACTAACGAGTTGACACTAATAAGAAAGGTGAGTCACAATTCAGCAATGATTCCTAATTAGCCTGTTTAGTTTATGGTATAACATCTACACGCAAGAGTTCAAATATAGAGCAAGCTGGCAGCACAAAATGATGCATGTTAATATGGATGGTGACATATCAGGTCACAACAAGCAAACCAAATGCAAACGTCTTCATAGATTTGTGCAGACAGCAACAATTTCCCTCATGTGTAATGCACATTAAGACAAGAATAAGCTGTTGTAAGGCTCCATATTTTCTGTACAACATACTGGACAGAATATTAAGGGACACTCAAGATCAGCGATTGAATAAATTAATTTTCCCCTAAAGGCTTCACTGCAAATTTAGTCTTTTACAGTGTTAAACTTCATATAGGCCCATCTTTGGACTGGTAATTCCAATTCAGAAAGAACTTCAACAGCTCACTAGACAATTCATTCATGACACCCATTTTTTAAGAGAGAACGAAAGGGGAACAATTCTCAAAAGGATTTTAGTTAGTTGTGAATTTTGTGCAAGAGAGATCACAATGCCTTACGTGGTATGAGTGTTGATTGCTTGCCACTTTTTCTGAGCCTATGAAAATACATTTGAGACATTCTTTCACTTTAAAACTGCAATATGCTTCCCATATCCTGGTTAAGAAGTTCTTAGCAGTCAAACACTGGACAATTCTCGAATTTCGGCTGCTTCTAGCATTTTTGCATTTTTACAGTGTGTGATAAACAATTTGTCACACCTTTTTTACCAAAGTCAGTAAATATTTTTAATTCATCATCAAGACTTGTTTGAAATGCATTACAGAGCTGAACCAACAGGTTTTATCGCATTTTCAAGCTCGTTAAGTGTGTTTAATGTCATTACACATGTATTCCAGTGGCGGGATACACTAGATTTTTTTTAACTTGAATTTCTCAAAAATTCCCAACAGATTTTTTTTGTTTTCATTTTAAAATGTTCGTATAATTGTCTAGTTTCAGGTGGTATAGGTCCCGTTTTGGGCTCATTTTTTTGACCTCAAAGTTTCTTCAGGAGCGCTGTGCTCCTCTTCAATAATGGTTCTTCAATCACTCTCTGGCTACTCCTAGCTTATATAAATGCCTCCTCCTTCCCCCTTCCCAGCTGGCTCCCAGTTTCTCTTGATACCCTCCTCCTCCCTTGTCGCTCAATTGTCTCCGTCAAGTGGTCCTATCAAAATATCTCATGACTATCCCAACCTTTCTCTCTCACTACCAGTGTTCCATGCGCACATCAAATTTTTTAATTAGAAGAATGAATGCTCTGTCTGCTCTTCATGTAGCCTTTACTGGTATCAGGGGAAAGCAGCAGTTTATTATAGTATGAGTGTCAGTATTGCCTCAGAATATTTTTGCATATTGGGAGTAGCAAGGTGACTTCATTTCTGAGTTATATATATATATATATATACTTTATGAATAAATTCACCATCCTTTGACTCTTTAAGCTTTGGTACTGAAGTTTTTGTAAAGTAGACTGGATTAGTAGAGAGGTTATGAAAAAACTTCTTTTTTTTCTGTAATATTTCATCACTATAATTAGCATACTAATGACTATTACTTTTCCATAATCAATACTTGATTAGTGTTATCACTTTATAAATAATTTCATTATCTTCATTGACTCTTAAAACATTGGTATATAAATTAATTTGTAAAGTTTGCTGGATTAGCATGAAAGATATTAAGAACGTTGTGCTTTACTGTAATATTTCATCGCTAATTAGCAAGCTAATGACCATTATTCTTGCATAATTAATAATGGAAGATTGTTGTGACTTAATAGATGCTTTTATCATCTTCAGTGACTCTTAAAATATTGGTAGGGAACTTTTTTTTAAAATTTGCTTGATTAGTAAAGAAATTATTGAAGAAAAGGCATTCTTGTATAATGGCGGCTACTAATTAGCATGTTAATGACCATCAAACTTGTATAATTGATTCTAAAATGGTGTGTGTTATTCCCTGGTCTTCATAACATGGATTGAGCCACTTAGTTTGTTTTCTTTGCTTTCCTAAACAGTAAGATATTGAAGGTTACTGCTTTGAAATAATCAAAAATTGCTAATTTGGCAGCAATTTTATTATGCAAATTAGGAGGTGAAAAACCCGGAATATCGCTTGGGAGCCGGTTTTTTTTGGATTCAATTTTACCCCAAAATACTCGTACCTTTCACATATTTCAGAAATCCCGCCAGTCTATTCTGTCTGATGACATAAAATAGCAGTTATACAGTTTTTCATATTTTGGAAATTTATTGATAATCTGGGAAGTGGAAACCTCATTCTAATTATCAATAACTTAACATAATATTTCTAGTTAACACAACAGGTTTGGTGAAATCCCCTACCTTTCAACACAATCATCTGGATCAATCGCAAATTGGGCCCTCGCAGTCCCAAGAAGAATCATCACAATAATCAGTTGTGTTGTGGTCTCCATGTTGCAAAAGAAGAGCAAGCAACTTTTAGACTTTCAGCAATTCAACTGTTGATGCAAAACTATACAAGGTGTTTGTCTCTCTATAGGTAGAATGTGAGAATTTGCCATTTGGTGTTTATTAGTTGTTTCAGTACTGTAAGATGTATTTTCAAAAAACCTGTATCAATAATTTCTTGATAATAACTTGACCAGTAACAGCTGCAACACACGTTAAAGTTTTTTTATGTGAATTGAAATATAATATTGCGGTCTGTAAAAAGTGTTGTGATAAATTTATTGCAAGAAATAACTTGTAGATGTTCATCATTCACAACACAGCAGATAAGATAGTCATGCTTGTCTTGCAATGAGAGTAGCGGGACTAATTGCTTTCATTCCAGTTTGTCAGACTAACTTTTTATTTAGTGTGTGTGTTCCACCATAGTCTTAAAAGCAAAAACAACTAAACCATCCATTTTTTACACCAAGTTATTAGACAGTTGTTTTTGGTGGGGCTACAGCCCACCTATTTGTTTGACCAAACTCAACGATTTTGCTATGAGACAAGCTTGCTGATTGGTCCACGAACATTGCCGACGTAATTCGTGCATTTCAGTGAGTTTAGTATGAAAGGAGGCTGCTGATTGGCCTGGTCAATCACTCCAAGTTGGTCTGCAGATGGCGCCGCGGTATTTGATGCTGCAGCGCCCCTGGTGATAATCCCAGTGTGCTGGTGAGTCTGCAGGAGTCAGGCTGTGTGAGTCAGTGTGGCTGACACAAGTTTCTGAAGTGCAATCAGGATCTGTGAGTCACAGACTGTGACAGTTTGATGAATTTACAGTCTGCTGATTGCTTTGAAGAAAAACAATGGCATCAAAGAGTGGCATCCTTAATTGCAGTTAGCAATATCACTGCTTTGTCTGACAGCTGTTTTTATTTAGCCTCACGAATTGAGAGATAAAATACAACTTTTGTGAAACTACAAGAATTAGGTTGAAGGAAAACATACACAAATAAAATAAAAGGAAAACAGAAGAAGATCAAGATGTATGAAAAAGCTAGAAAGATTGGAAGAAAGGCAAAATCATACTATTATTTTACGGACCCCTTACGCTACTCCAACAAAACTACTGAATCCCTGATTATGAAAACTTGCCAGCTGCTTTTTTACTCTCTCTACAATGTTCTTAGCTGGGTTTCATGTTCAAATTACTGTCACAGAGGCTGAAGTGATGTTTTCTCATAATCTAACTATAGGCCATTACCAAACACCCTCTATGTTCCTCCTTCTCAAATGTATTTCTTCACGGGTCTTATGCTTGTTATTTAAAAATTATTCATTTCTGAAGCACTGACACTTGCAAAGTACAATTTAACAGCCAAATAAAGTTACTTGTAAATTTACAAATCTTTTTTTCTTCTTTTCTTCCTTCTTTCTTTTCTTCCTTCTCTTTTCCTTCCTTTCATTTTCTTCCCACCTTCTTTTCTTCCTTCTTTGCTTCCTTAATTTCTTCCCTCTTTTCTTCTTTCTTCCCTTTCTTCCTTTATTTCTTCTTTCTTTCACTTTTTTCCTTTTGTTTATTCATTTCTACCTTCTTTCATTGCTCCTTTCCAATTCTTCCTTTCACTCTCAATATTTTCTTCTTTACTTTTTCAAAATAAAACTTGCAGTAAAAACCCATAGACTGATACACTTCAACAGCATTGTGTTTTCGAGAATTTAGTGAGTTTAATTGATTGTGTTGCATTGCTTGCCTTACGAACAAAACACAGGATTTTGAAGGCTATAAATTATTTGTTCATGTTTCAATAAATAAATTGTTTTGTTAGAACATCAGTTGAGAGACCTTATAAACCATTCATAGCATTTTACGCAGAACAGCGGCCCTATTACCTTTAATTCCCGGACCACCCTTCTCCTTTAGGTGAAGAACTTGTTTGTCATATCTCCAAAATTATTTAGAATAATAATAATATTTTGACTTGACGTCTACATGTGGGCGCCCATTAAGGACAAGACAAGACCAGGAACCTTCAGGAAAGTAAAATTGACAAATACCCAAACCTCCCTCGTGCTGTCCTTGTATTTCCTGAACGCTTCCTGCCCCTAATTATGGAGCCGTCCATTAGTGTCAGGACAAGACCACTTAGACCAGGAAGGGTTGGAGAAGCAAATTTGGCTATTTCAAGGTATCTTCAGCATCAGATGCCCCATTCTTGATACCTTCTGCAGACTGGTGCAGAACACTACAGGAAGGGTAAAAACATGGGACAGGATAATCAGGAAGCCCTCCAGGCAGTGTGAGGAAAGCATGAGAAATGTTATTTGGTGGCAGGTTGAGTGCCATTTTTTCTCATTTTATTTGATATGACATCTTGACATCAGCCGTTTTGCACATATTTCAGTGTTTTCTTGGGATCTTCTGTGTGTTTTCTGCACCTTCCTGAAACCTTCTGCATGTTGTCTGGGCTTTCCAGACACCTTCTGCCAGCTGTCAGCAAGGCTTCCTCGTGTTCCTAATCATTCCCCATATAGCTTCTCAGTAGTTTCAGCATTGGTTCCTTAATACTTCCTTATGCCTTCAGATACTTCAGCATGACTTCAGCACCTTCAGCATACCTTCAGCAAGCCTTCCTGAACATTTTGCAGCTATCAGCAGCGCATAAGGGTCCAGGACAGCTGCAAGAAGATGCTGAAGGGTTCAGGAAAGCTAGGAAGCCTTCAGGACAACATCAGGACACCAACCCAAGTTGCTGAAGGTACTAGGAAATCAATTTCAGCGTCCAAATTTTGGTCTGGAGCAAAATTTGGAAGCTGCATGAATTGTTTGCTTCTGCTGAAGGCACTGAAGCATCGGGAAGTGTTCAGGAAAGATGAGGACAGCACGAGGAGGCTTCAGGAAGACCAGGACAACCTGCTGAAGGGATGGGAAATGGTCAATTATACTTTCCTGATTGTTCCTGGTCTTGCCCTGGCCCTAGTGGACACCTGGTCTTAAGTACCTTCTAGACGGGAAAACATTTCCTGCTGAAATTTACTTCCTGGTACCTTTTGCCACCTGTACACATTGTCCAGACGTTGTATTGAAGTTGTTCTGGAAGCCTTCCTCGAACCTTCTACACTGCTGACAGCTTCAAGAAGCTTCAAGAAAGCGTGCTGAAGATACACTTCAAGTCAATTCAATTAAGCAGGTGGCTGCTTAATGGAGGTGTGGTGTTTGAGCTGGCTGAAATCTTGCCATTCATGGCGAAAATAATTTGTGAATGAATGGCTATATTTTAAGCCATCAAGACAATAAATAATAGAATACCAACCAATTAACGAGTGTTAACACATGTGATTTAATTAAATAAACCTTTAATGAATAATTAGCACATTGAAACTGTATTATTCTACTCTAGTTTCAATGAAATTCATATTTTGTTAGTGGTTTCCATGCACCCCCTATTAGTTCATGCAATTGTATGCTGGTTTGCAGTTATGTAACAAGATAGGGGTTGCTTAGTTGGCTGCTTAATACAAGTCAGGGTGGCAATTTGGGGTGAAAAACACTGGCCTTTAACCACCGACAGCAGGTGGCTGCTTAATCCAGGTGTAAAACAATGCAAAATCAGTTGGGAGGAATTGGAAGTGGCTGCTTACAGCAGGTGGCTGCTTAATAGAGGTGGCTGCTCGAGCAGGTTTGACTGTATA
This sequence comes from Platynereis dumerilii, assembly GCA_026936325.1. NCBI lineage: Eukaryota > Metazoa > Annelida > Polychaeta > Phyllodocida > Nereididae > Platynereis > Platynereis dumerilii. Next base: position 163,654 of record JAPTHN010000316.1, read on the forward strand.
CATAAGGCAACATTTATTTATAATACATGTATAATCAATGACTAGTTAATCAACAGATATTTAAAAGTCCACACTGAATGTGCTGAAGAAATGCTGAACATTGAAGAACCAATGCATAAACTACCATAGTGTCAGCAATGGTGAGAAACACGAGATAGCTTGCAAACAGGCTGAAACAGCTCTCAGAATGTCTCAGGTTAGCGCAGACAGCATGCGGAAAGCCCAAGGAAAGCATTGAAATATGTTTATAAATGTGCCGAACAGTTTAGACCAAGCTACACTGTCTGCCGACTGTTAAGGTTTGCATACAAAATGAAAATGCAGTTCTAAGATCTTGGGAATGGAGCATCTAACGCTGAATTTATGTTGAAATAGCAGAATTTGCTTCCCCAACCCTTCCTAGTCATGTCCTGGCCCATTGAACATGCTCCATATTATGTAGCACAAGTTACTGAGATATTTCCATTCATAAAACGATTTGTGTATATTTAAAACCGTTTGCAAATTAGCAAATTCTGTTGTCAATGAATGCAATGCTAAAGTGTTGCATTATATTTCATACATAAATTGTCATTTTCTTGTAGAATGATTATAAATTTGTATTTTCTTGCATGAGTTAGCATTTTACTCACAAAAACGTTTCCATTTCGTTTTTCCTCCATTTTGGCAGTCAGTTGCACAATGGCATTTTGGTAATTTACAAATTCAATTTCTGTCGACTCACATGCGAAACAAGCTTTCTTGGCCAGTTTTCACTGCTGACACGTTTTTCTTTTTTTTTCAGCACCTTCAAACTGTAACTGGTACATAATGCGCAGGGACTTTTTCTAGTAATCTGTAAGTCGAATAATAATGCACCTGATTAATCGAATTGTAGTAAATGTTGTCTTGAGAATAACAGAAAGAGCAACATATGCAATGACTTATCTTACAGGATAAACTATTTTGAAGGCCTATTAATAACTAGGAATAAATCATATATACTGATAACAACATTTCTAAAAAGTGACCGATAGTTATTCAAACTACAACAATAATCAGTGACTTATGAGGCAGACCTGCACAGTGGCTAAACTGCTATATGATGCTTTGTACCGTTTGCTCTATGCGAAGTGACCTAGTTAATCATAAAATCTTAAATTCTGGACCAGAAACCAATTAAATTACAATGTGGCATGGCCAGTATGCTGTATTTTGGTGTAAGACATCCTGATGTGAAATCTCAAGTGTTAAATATTTAGCAATCAAAAGATTTGGCGATTCTAGTAAAAGAATCAATAACATTTACCAAAACTGCCTAATCTCCCAGAAAACTTTTCATGTCTATACTTTTACTATAAGACAGCAAACTGGCTATAAAGCGAAGTTTGTTGTTTGCTCTACATATGAGAACTAGCAAAATCTAAACAAAAAAAATCCTTAATTTAGGTCACTTGGTGAGTCTACAGTGATGAGGCAAACCTAGCGATGAGGGAACCCCACCCGCGGGAATGTAGGCCTAACATAAAGATTTGAAATCTCAATAGGGTAAAGCAAGCGTACTTCCCGATGGTGGCCCCGACAGGCCTTCAACTGACATGCTCCTAGGAGATACATTGGATATATATATATATATATATATATATATATATATATATATATAAATGTATATTAGGGTGGCCGAAAAAAAAAGCAATTTCTTAATTTCAAATCGCATACCCCTCAATTTTGTGTGGAATGGTAAAATAAACACACTGTTAAAATTTTATAAAATTCCTGCAAGTCTAATGCCTAGTTCTCATGGAGACGTAACAGAGGGTTTAAGCGACGGCGTTTCTTATATTTCCAGGAAAGGGCAAAGATTTGAGCATGTTCGCCGTCATTTTTGGCTTTACGGCGCGACAGGAACAGCATGCGCCGTTTTAAGAGGTCTTTCTACGCAATTCCTAGAAATTTGACGATGCAGGAAAAAAAGATTCAACCGGTTGAATCTTTGCGAGGAAAGAAGTGGTGAAGCAAGAAGAAGCGTAAAAAGAAATCAGTGCGCGCCGCAGGTTTTTAAAGTTGCGACGCACAAAGAAGAGCTTCGACGCAGAAACAGCAGTGTAGCAGAAAGCTCTTGCTTCATGTCACATGTTTCAGACACTCGTCGCGGGAAGTCACATGTGCGACGCACGTGAGAGGGTGCGCGCCGCGTCTTATGGACCCCCAATGCAGCAGACAGAGTGGCACCTGAGTGCATGCGTTGTTCTATTTTTAGCATCAACCCTTTGTCTGCGTGTCACCCTCTTTCTGCGCAGCGGCTGGGGCAGCAGCAGCGAAGAAGGGGGGGCGAAGGAGGGGAAAAGAGGCGGTCCGCACCCTGCATATATATAGATTAGAGCACCATACCCACTCAGACCTTCGACCAGAACACACCTAGAATCCACGACACTATCAACTGCTACATTTGCTGCTACTTTTGTTGCTACAATTGTACTTTTGCTGCTACAACATGGGACCAAAGAGGAAAAAGGGGACCGTCGTCACCAGGGCACCAACCAAGCTCAGCACGAGGTCTACACTTCACACTCCTGGAAGCACTCCTACTGCAACTCCAGTGACAACTCCAGCTGCAACTCCTCTCCATGACCCTTCAGATGCTGCAGTGACTGCGTTCTTCACAACAGCCATGGCAGACATCTCTCTACCTGGGCTCTACACCTCCACTACAGCTGGCAGCCAGACGAAGACTACCACTTCAACCAGCAAAGCCACTGTCGTCAGCGAGACCATCTTCGAGGGCCGGCCAGAAGACAGCACAGACGAAGATTCATCAGTTGAATTGTTTGAAGATGAAGGAGACAAGCCTGCTGACAAGCCTTCCAAGTCTGCTGACAAGCCTGCTGCCAAGTCTGCTGACAAGCCTGCTGCCAAGTCTGCTGACAAGCCTGCTGACAAGCCTCCCAAGTCTGCTGACAAGCCTGCTGCCAAGCCTGCTGACAAGCCTGCTGACAAGCCTGCCACCAAGTCTGCTCCCAAGGGTCTTCCAGAGCCTACTGCCAAGTCTACTCCAAAGAAGACTCCAAAGAAGACTCAGAAGACTCCGAAGAAGACTCCGACGAAGACACAACAGAGCCAGCCTGTTGTTGCTCTTGAAGATGTCATGCATGACGACACCTTCGAGGAGGAAGACCACCATTCCTCTGCTGATGAGACCCCTGCAGCTGCTGAAGCCAAGTCCAAGGGCAAGAAGGGCAAAGGGAAGGCCCCCAAGAAAAACATCAAAGACAACATTGGCATCACATCTGACCAAGAAGACGACCTCATCAACTGGTTCAGAGAGCATCCTGTGCTGTACATGAAGGGCTCCAGAGGATACAAGGGCAACGAGAAGCTGCTGCTGGACACCGAAAAAGCCAAGGAGCTGGGACCCAAGTACACCTCCCAGGACATCTTCAACTGGAGGAAGACAGTCCGCACCCACTACTCCAGACTCGTCAGGCCTGAAGCTTCAGGATCCGGCAGGAAGGAGACTCTCACAGACAGGGACCAGTACATCCTAGCCAACTGTCGGTTCCTAAAGGACTCCATCGTCCACAAGCCAGGCAAGGAGCTGTCCGCCATCTCTCAACTGTCTGCCAACCGACCAGCCTCAGACTCCGGGGACAGCTACAACCCTGAGGATTCCCTGCCAGCTTCCTATGACATGCAGGACCTGCCACCTGAACAGCCATCACAGGACAGACCTGACAGCCAGCAGTCCCAAGTCTTCCCTGGAGCGCCAAAGCCTGGAGCCGTTGCCAAGGGAACCAAGAGAAAGGCCCCAACAGATGAATCCATGCACTCCGCCATGAATGTCATTGCAGGCAGCATGCACGCTATATCCTCCTCCAAGAAGATCCTGAAAGGCTCTGGCTGCAAGTTGTGCCCCGACCACCAGGAGTTGCAAGCCGATGAGGAGTACTGGAGGATGAAGTGTCACGACCTCTACCACGTCGAATTTCGCGCCAGCCCTGAAATCAGAAAGCGAATGGTGAGGGCCATTGCAGAGGCCGCCTTCTACTGGGACAAGGAGAGGGAGACGGATGAGGCCAGCCGCCAGTCAAGACCTCAGGAGCAAACCTTCCAGCCTCCTCATCCTCCTCGGCGCCTGCAGATGCCACCTCCTCCTCCTCCTCCTCCTTCTGCGACGTATGTGCCATCTCAGCACCACCAGCACCTCCAGCAGCACCACCAGGCTTCCAGCAGCCATCACTTCCACCACCACCAGCCAAGGGAAGGAGGATCCAGGCAGACTCCCAGCTACACCGTGATGCAGCCCAGCCCATCCTCCCTGACACTGATGATGGATGCTCAGGAGAGCCCCGAGAAGTACGGCTACCCTGGACCCAGCTTTGGTCAACCGAGCGCCCAGCAGCCGCACCAGCCTTCCCCTTCGCCCAGTTGGACTGAGAGTCTCCTTTCTCCACACAAGTAGAAGAGAAGATGTGCAGCAAAGACAACCAAAAAACCTTGGCCCTTTTAAGGGCCACCAAATCCTCCCAAAAGGGCAGGCCACGTACACATCCTATGTTGACAAAAAAAAAGAGCTTGTGTTGACCGAAAAGAGCCAAAAAAGAGCAAAAAAAACGTTGACAATCCCCCAAAAAAAAGTCCCCCAAAACAAAAGTCCGGTCCTGGCCTTCATTAAAAGTAATCACCTTCATAAAAGCAAGGTGCTAGTTCCCCCTTTCTTTGCCCAAAAACATACCAAGCACTAGTACAAGTGCTGCATTCTTTGGTATAAACATATTTTTATTGCACTAATACAAGTGCATGAATTTCTTAATTAAAATGTAATGCACTAGTACAAGTGCTTTGGTTTTAAAACTTGTGTTGGTTGCACTAGTACAAGTGCATCACTTTGTAATTTCACTTGTCTAGGGCAAGTGGCAGATAGATAGCTAGATAGATAGCTAGATAGATAGATAGATAGATAGCTTGATAGATGGAACACAATGCTCGTTACATATATACACTGCAGCAAAAGAAAAGCAGTTGTCGTCACTTTGCAGGGATTGGACTTGGATAGATAGATAGATAGATAGATAGATAGATAGATAGATAGATAGATAGATAGATAGATAGATGGATGGAGGGATTGATAGATGGATTGATTGATTGATTGATTTTTGGGCTTGTTTTGTCAACATAGGATGTGTACATGGCCAGCTCAATTGGGAGGATTTGGTGGCCCTTAAAAGGGCCTGGGATTTGTTGTTTTGAATAGATAGTCTGCATCTTCTTCAGATTTTCTCCAACTGCCAAGGGACACTTCCTGCCGGACTGTTGACCCAGTCACGTAGGTAGTCTCGAGCAGCCTTGGCATCTCTGGAGGCATTTCCGTGTCGAAGTGGTTCTCCTAGGTCATGCAGTTGACGGTCTCCCCTCCAAACTCCTTCAGTGACGTCGTGTGTCTGTGGATCTTCTCTGTCCATAACTTCAATGTCACGGGCATGGTGGACGCCTACTCTGTCTCGCAGAATGTTGTGTAGAACACAAGCAGCCATTGTGATGTATGTCACTCTTGTAGGTCGTTGGGGCATGGTGGTCAGGAAGCATCTGAACCTGTGTGACAGCAGACCGAAGGCATTCTCCACCACTCTCCTGGCTCTTGAAATCCTGTAATTGTAGACTCTGGAAGCAATGTCAAGGTTCCTTCTTGGCACTGGTTTGAGCAGCCATGTCTTCAGGGGAAATGCCTCGTCACCCACGATGTAATATGGGGAAGGATTGTCTTCTGTGCCAGGTAGAGGTTCTGGAGGTGGTAGGCCTAGATCTTCCTCGTCCAGGAGTTGTCGAAGTATTGTGTCCATGAAGACGCCGCCATCAGATGCACTTCCTTGACAGCCAGCCTGCACATAGATGAACTTGTAGTCGGCATCAATGAGGGCCATCAGGACAATGGAATGAAATCCCTTGTAGTTGTAGAACAAGGAGCCTGCAGCCTTGGGACATCGGATTGCGACGTGCTTGCCATCCAGAGCTCCAATGCAGTTGGGCAAGTTCCATTTCATCTCAAAAGCCTTGGCTATCTCCTTCCATCTTTCAGGCTGTGTGGGTAGTGCCAGCTGTCTTTCGAAGGCATGAACGATGGCAAGGCAGACCTCAGGGATGAAGTTGCAGATGGTGTTGGGTGCCACACGGAAAGCATAAGCTAGGGACTTGTAGCTGTTTCCTGTTGCCATGTACCGCAGGGTGATAGCCAACTTCAGACCAGGTTCCAAAGCCCTCCTCATGTTGGTGTCTTGCTTAGTGATGAGTGGTCCAACAGCTTCCAGGATTTCAGCAAAGATGTCAGGGGGCATTCTAGTGTAGTTGTAGTAGCCGTACACGTCATTGACTTGCAGTTCAGGCAGCAGTTGATGGTAGTGACCATGTTGTTCCCTCTGCAGCAACCAGTTGCGAATCCACCACCTTTTCTGTCTCCTGGCCCTCCTCCTCCTGTGTCTCAAATAGACAGCTCCGATAGCAGCAGCAGCAGCACCAGCCACAACAATAATTTCTTCTTCATTCATCATGCATATGTTCAGTAGGCAGTTGTTGTGTTCTCATTGAAGGGCAATCAGCAAATGAAGCAAGGAGGTCCTCTGTGTGCCTTTTTATAATGACCAAAAATGACTCCTGCAGCAGCGAAACACACTTTGCCGCAGCGCTGCAACAAGAGACCTTCGTCGATGCTTAAGAGACCTTCGTCGCTGCTTAAGGCAAGGACGACGAAGAAGGTCAGCATCAACGCGCCTGTAATGTCCTCGGCGCTGTATGAATGCATGTGCGACGATGAACCATCAAGGTACGCAGTAACAAGTACCTAAATGCGGCGTTGCATCGTTACAGTCGTCGGCGAGGCTGTCATTTTCAGCGGCGCATCTTACCTCGGGTGTATGCCGAAGGTTTCCTGATGCGTCGCAGGTCGCCAATTTCAGACGTAGCTGCCTCACAACCATCAGCGGCGTAAGAGGAAACAACATTGGGCGAAATAAAAGCAGCCTCGCCGAATTCAAAAACAAAGTGCGACGAGTCTGTTTGGAACTGCGCTGAGGCAAGAGAGGCGGAACGCGGCGAAGAAAGCTTAAGCAGCGCCGCGGACACCTCAAGACTCACCGCGGCTACAAACTTTAAGCGCCGCACATGACACTAATTGATTACGTAACGTGCCTCAACCAACGTTCTACGCCACAACTTTCCAAGAAATGACTTCTCTTGATCCGTCGCTCTCAAATCGCCGTCATGAGAACCAGGCATAAGTGGTCCCCCAAGGCCACGCAATTTCAGCCCAAAATATCTGAAAAATGCCCCACACTCTAAGCCTGAACAAGCTGACTTGACTTAATTTGATTGGGGCAACGGTGCTGCAATATATTTTTTAAGTCAGGCCAGCTTATTAATATAAAGCTGAATCTAACAGTTTACCTTACATTTTCACAGTTTATGTGTCAGTGATACTAACTGTATTAAATTGATTTGGCTTAAACAAATTAAAATTTTGGATAAAACTCAACTGAGATAATCTAACTTGGCCCAAGATGAATGAGCTGACATAAAGGAATCAGCTGTTGTGTCATGTCACATGAATTTGTAAAGGTGAGTTAACTAATTGTGAATAAAACAAACTGATGAGCTTCAAATAGGTTATGCTGGTACAATATGTTCAAATCAGAATTTAGTACCATAATAAGTTATATTGGCTTGAGAAAGTTAATGATATGATTTACTAAATCAAATTAACCAAATTAAATGAATACGCAACAATTTATAAAAAACTTCATTGATATGAGTCAGATTAGCCAAAAATTATCATGGGAATCTAAACAATAAAGCTGGAATAACACAATCAAATTAAAAAGACTGACTTAATAATTATTATTTAGTTTGGCTTGTTTGGATGGTCTTGAAACATCCTGAATGAATTGAGAAAACATGACAAAATTAATATAATATATCTATACATATTCATGTTAGGCTAATTCACCTAGTTGGAATGGGTCAAGATGGTTTATACTGATTAAAATGAAGCTGAATAGATTATTTTATGCCAATTCTGCCTGATGGAAATAATAAAATGGTTAATGCATTGAAATAAATTAAAGTAATGTTAGCTCAATTTTTAGGTCACAAAACAACTCAAGATAATTAAATGAAAGATGACACTATGCTGTATTTGCCAATTTGACATGTATTAGAATGACCGGATGATGAAACATCCACTGGTCATTGTCTCTGGGCATTAGCCACATCTTATGCCACCTCGTGAATTTAAGCCACGGAATTCAATGCATTGACTGAGCAATAGAATTATATGGATAAGAAATAAAACATTCAATTCATATCGACAAGACATTTATTTTCAATGAAGCAGCAAATACTACACTATTTAAAGTATGATTTTGATTTTAAGAACTACTGAAAATGGTGCAGAATTAATCAGGAATGGTTGAATGGGTGGCGAATGGTGTCAAATATAGTATGGTATTACATAAATTTTCAATCAAGGATAAATGTGTCACTCACTGGACAAAACGGAAATAAATAGATGGCACTAGTAAGCTTTGAGCTTTAAATTGTGATATGCGGAATGACTTTATGACAATCATGATAATACACAAAATACACATTGAGATACAGAAGTATCCTTATAAATTGCCGAAAATTAAAAAGTTTTGCAAGGCCAAGTTTTTTAATTCAACGAAATCTGTATAGGATAAAAATCACCAGCTGTCTGTTACAAATTTCTGATTAACGCAAAATTGATACATAATTATTACTTATACTTCAAGTAATTAACTGCACACTTATGAATATCATTGAAAAAGCAATAGCTAAAGCCACAAGGTCATTGTTCCTTGTTGTAGACATCAAGGTGAATTCCTGAATACCAACTTACAACATCCTTATTACAGCTTTAATAGGAATGTTGTGAAAAACACTTCCTATGAACAATAGGTACTGTCCGGTGTCCACCTGAATGACTAAACATGCAGAAGATTTATCAAAAATCTTCTGGTGTAGCTGATTATTCTTTAAATAGTTTTGATGGTAGCGCCTTAAAAATTCCTCAAGACTTACTGTTCTGGCATTGATATTAACAAAGAACAAAAGGGCAGCAGTAAATGTTTTGATATCCTGGATGAGTATTGTGTGTTAGGCAATAATATCATTGGCCCTCAAATTGTTGTCATCTTCATAAGGCTGGCCTTGCTCGTTCAAGGTAGTATTTGCAGTTCCAGCCTGCAAAACAAAAAATATTATATCCGTAAAGAGCATCAATTTAAAAAAAAGTACCATTTTTTACCACGGTATTAAAGTAATTCAACTTGTTAAAGAAAAAGACGTTTTGAGTTGCATGTTCTAGCAATGTTTTGTTTTACTAAATATATATTTGTTGTCAATGAGATAACATTCTCCAGAATATTAAAGTTGTTTTCATAAGTTTAAATAATGCAACATTTATTTACTTGCCACACAGAAAAATTAGTTCTATGCAATATAATCAGGAAATTTATTTGATCAAATTGTACATACCTTGAAATTCATGCAGATGACTGTTAGCGGACTCCATCTTCAAGTCGTTAGTGCTGTGATGGCATGACAGGCCTGCATTCTGCTGCTGCATTTCATACTGTAATAATATGATACAAAAAGTGTCAGTCTGTTCCTCAAACATATTACACAATAGCCATGTAGCATTTGCTTCAAATATTGATGTTATGGCTAATTATGTGTGATAAAAGACAACAACACAAATTTTTCATTTACATATGAACCAGCTGGGAAGTGGCAGCTTTCGTGAGACTGATCTTCCCACAGCAATGTCAGCAAAATCATATTTCTTTTGCTTGTAAGTGTATTTTCCATGTAAAACTTACACATATAAACACTTATCCTTGTGGGTGTGTTCAGCATGTCATGATGTCAAATGGCTGAAGTGGAATTTTAAACTCATACAATGGAAAAGACCTAACCTGCAGTGATATCACTGACATCATCAAACAGCCAAAAATAATCACTCATCCATAACCAGCTGTAAGGGCTTATTGGGAAAACTTACACTATTATAATTACAGCTCTAGCAATCGATCGGAAGAAATCTGTTTTTTTTCTCAGTGCCAGAGTGGACCTATTATGTCATAGGCGGATACTCCATTGCCCAGCACTGGAGGATATGCAAAATTGGTGCAATCTATGATGCCATAGGTCTAACTGGCAAATAGCATCGGTTGTAGACAGTTTCATCATAGTCTTGCAGTTACATCATTGCCAGAGTGGCCAATAATATCACAACAACTCAGGTGCAAGGTTTGACCACTCCTGGGGAGGGGGCACTCTGCTCAAAAGCTGTCAATTGATCCTTATGTCTGCATATTAACTCCTGTGAAGTGTGGTAACCAATAAAACAATAAAGGATTAAAGTAATTCTTGGTAGTCTTACACTGAAATGGGTGGCCAACAAAACTGCAAACAGTAAACAAAATGCTTGACTTGACAGCTCCATATCAAATCCAATTTAGATCAGAAGCATGTTTGTGAACAACTGTAATTAATTTCCAGTTATCCTATTAACCATGCTTGGTTGAATTTCAGGCACTTTTGGTATCACCAAATAATAAAGCTTTCACCGAAGTTGTATAGGTTCCAGTGGAGTTTCCAGCTTTTACATCATAGGTCCACACTATGAAAAAAATTTATTTCTTCAGAGCAATTGCGAGAGCTGTAAATATGAATGTTGGAAACTTACCTTTAGAATTACTGAATTTCTTTTAATCAAAGAGAAATTCAAAATTTTGTACTGATCCCTGGCAATTGTGTCAGTTCAGAACATCCTCACATGTCAGTGTAGGCCGGTGAACCTACCCTGACCACATGCACCATGCAGTCTGGTGAAACTGAGACCTGCATGCTGCTGCCACCTGCCACAAAAGTTGATTTTCTATGGTACAGCATTGCAGTCCAAAGAAATAGTTCCAATTTCATTGCACATTCACAAAATTTCTATTCAACATTGATGTATACCAGAGTCAGACTCGGCAATCACATTCTCTAAGGAAGTAGACAAGGCCATCAACACGCTCAGAAACAGCCCCGGTGTCTTCCAGACAAAATTGTGTGTGTTCCACTGGTTGAAAGTTGGTGGACTGCTCGCAGGAGCTCGCAGAATTGCACACTAGTCACTAGGTGGCAACACAAGACAGCATATGTTCTGATCTGTGTCAATGCAAGAGCAGTCCACTTGTAGACAGTGCACCATGTTTCAGTGAATATTGGCAGCTATCCAAATATGCATCCGCTGCCGTAAATAGAGACTCTGACAGGTTGCAGAGGCTCTGAAGGGTTAGAAATTGAAAAGAATTGTCAAATAGGACATTGCATAACAGAGTGAGAAATTAATGTTTTCACAGTAGAAGTGATTTGTAATAAGCTTTTCATAGTTTCTAGCAACTTTCATAAGATCAGTGAAAAGGTTTTTCATAACTGCCATAAGATCAAATTATAAATCCACAACTTGGAAACACTGATTAAAGGATTTTGATATTTCACAGTTAGGCCTACATACCTGATTTTTAAAAAAACTCCATGAATCAAAACTGTCAATCTCAATTGCAAATACAGCCCACATCAATCAGTCATATATCTATCTGTCCATCTATCTATCTATCTATCTATCTATCTATCTATCTATCTATCTATCTATCTATCTATCTATCTATCTATCTATTGATCTATCGATCTATCGATCTATCTTGGGGGAGGGTTGGTCTAGTGGTAGCATGCTGGACTGCCAATCGCTGGGCCAGGGTTCGAATCCAGCTCTTGCCAGGTCACCTGGGCCTATGTTGGACAGCTGTTTCAATCATCCTTTGCCTCATTGCCTTGTCCTCCTCCTGTCCTAATTAGCCTACCAAGTGCATAAATACAGGACGTAAAGCCCCAATCATCCATCTTCATCCATCTGTCTATCTCAAACCAATTATTTCAGAAGGGATCCACATGTCTCTTGCATGATCCTGGCCCGGCCCAAGACTCCTGTTTGCATCAGGTACCATTCAGGCCCGTACCCGACCGAGGCTGGCTGATTTAACTTTTTACAGTCAAGGCCCAACCTGGCCCTTTAACCTTCTGGCCCAAGCCCAGCCCAGCCCATTGCAGAATTTAGCCATATTTTCCTAAAAACGGCATGTTGACCTAATTCATTATAACAGCATAAGTAAGGCAAGGCAAAACATTAACATCATTGGAAGTACTCTTAGTCTAAAATAAAAATACAATTCAGACTTAGTTCTTATTTCTTGAACATGTTTCATTCAGCATCATGGCAATACACTGTAAGGTGCTGCCACCTGTCTATTTAATCATCTCTCTGCCGCAGTTCATTTGCTTTCACAAGGATGGGGGAGGGGGCTGCTTTGTATCACTCACAGCAATACTTTGATTAATAAAATTGAGAGACAAAGCAAAACATGCCAGCAGCAACTGGAAACAACAGAATGCTTCTCAATTGAATATTGTTTAACAGCTTTTAATCTTCTTCTGATGTGTGCACCACAAACTCCGCCACAGAATGAGCCTAAAAATATAAGCATGTTCCTGATTGGTTCTTTCACTTTAGACATGTAAATAGTTGATAGGATTAAAATTAATGAGACTTCAGTCTCAGACAGGACTCGAGAGCAGGGGTAGTTTCAACTATCCCTGCGTGTGGAGGATGGTTCAGAAGCTCATGAAGAAGTCTTTTGATACAATAAGCCAGTTTGAGAAAATAACACAAAAACTGCCAACAACAGAATGTGCTAAAAACATCTGGATTTTTTAAATATCAGTTGCTGTATATAGATTTCAGCACATATGTCCACTTCTGATACTGATGCAAGTTGCACTGCTTAAGTGAAAAAATTGACTCATGCAAAGTCATATTTACTTTGAATAAGTTACAAAACTGTTGTGTTCTGTTTAATCTTCCTATCAGGCCAGTATGACAATTAGCAAAATAATATACCGGTCTCCATGGTCGAGTCCCAAACTTTTAAATATCTATTCCCTTGCCAACATTTAAAATATCAATTGATGTATATGTTCTTAGATATTTTAAAATTTGTATTCAACTCCTAAAACAGTGGTTGTGTCTGGTTGTTGTTGTTGTTTTTGCAGCGCAAAGAAACTGTATAAATAGACTGAAAATTCCAGCTGATTGGTTTGGAAATCAAGACTTCAATATTCTGAGACAGGTCAATCACTTATCAATGTGTTCACAATTTTTTTTTTTTTTTTTTTTTTTTTTATTCAACCCCCATGTTTGGGGAAATAGAAATATAACAAATCATATAAATATCATACATATGAGAATCAGAATAACACAAAATAAAATATGTAAAGGTAAAACAAGGCCATGGCACTAACGGAACATAATATAACATAATACAAATCTAAGTGAAAATGACTTAGTTAACAAGTTAACCAGCGTAAATTCATCTGACTGCACTTTAATGTAATTGTCGTTAAATACAATATCTGGCACTAAGCAAATCCACACAGTGCGATAAAATGGAAAACATCAGCTCCCCCTGTTGAAAAATCATGTCATATAGTCATTGACTTAAGCCTTGAGATTTTTAAAAGGCTTGTATCTTCTAAGGCAGGAACTTGACCCCCATAGGCATAATAACATTGAATTCTGCTGAGTTTCAATGTACTAAAACCAGTCTTGCCTAATAGTAGTCTGGGGTCCAACCAGGAAAAAGATGCATATTTAAAAAGTTTTTGCCCCCGATTTTTATATAAAGAAATTTGGTGTCGTTGGATTGGTAACAAGTAGAGCTTTCAGAATCTGCTAGGTGTCGCCCTGAGACCATTCGCATAAGGTTGCTATGGCAACCGAAACATAATAAAAGTGGTTATTTTAGTATTTCATCAATATTTTGCAAAATATCGAATAACAGGACAACTTTTAATGCTACATACACAAAATTTTGGAAATATTTTCAGATTTGGGAGTTTTTTATGACTACATGGTTGTTTTGACAATAAATTTTAAAAACCTTCCATTTTTGGGTGAAAATAACCTTCAAATACCCCTTTTTCAACTATGTGCTGTATTTCAAACTTTGCAGCTCAACCATATATTATTATATATTCTATTTTTGTTGTGCATTAGAATGCCCTGGAAGTGGGCTACACATTTGCTATATAATAGCCAAGCCAAGCCTTTGCATTTCTGTTGCCACGGCAACATAACATTAGAATTCAAAATTCAAAATGTCCAACTCGAAAGCATGAAATGTGACATAACTCAAAGAGGGCGCCTATCCTCATGAAATTTCGCAAATTTATGTAATAATCAATTGTCCATGAAGTAATATAACAATCTGAAAAATTTCTTTTTAAAAAAGTTTTATTTTTAGGTGAAATAAACCTGTAAATACCCCTTTTTTCCACAATTTACTATATTTCCAACACTGCCGATCAAACAAATTTTGATTTTATATTAAATTTTTATTTTGCATTAGGATGCCCTAAGAAAAGGCTGAACATCTGATATATAATGGCCAAGCCAAGCTGTCGCATTTCTGTTGCCAAGGCAACATAACATTATAATTCAGAATTCAACAGGTCCAACTCCAAAGTACAAAATGTGACATAACACGATGACCAGTGTATATATCCTCATGAAATTTGGCAGAAGTGTGTAATAATGAATAGTCCTTCCATGGGAACAACATTCAGGTGACTGTCATTTAAAAAACATTCTATTTTGGGGGTAAATATTACCCATAGATACCCTTTTTGAAAGAACATTTTATACTTCAAACCCTGTTGTTCAGCTATTGTATCATGTATATATCAAATCTATTTTGAGATACACATTGCCCTGAAAGTGGGCTATATATTTGACATATATTGGTTGAGCAAAGAAATTGCATTTCTGTTGCCATGGCAACGAAACAATATATTTGGAAGTTCAAAATTTCAAACTATTAAGCATCAAATATGGCATAACTCAAAGGCTGGTTCATGGATCTTCATGAGATTTGGCAAGAATATGTAAAAATGAATAATTCAACAGTTTATACACAATTTCTATCACTGTCACATGAAAACATTCCATTATTGTGTGAATTAGACCCAAAAATATATATATTTTTTTAATGACATGTGACATTTCAAACTCTTCCAATCAACCATATTTCATATAATATCAAATTTTATTTTAGAATCTGAGTGCCTGAAAGTTGGCTATAAATTTGACATTTAAGAGT
This sequence comes from Platynereis dumerilii, assembly GCA_026936325.1. Taxonomy (NCBI): domain Eukaryota; kingdom Metazoa; phylum Annelida; class Polychaeta; order Phyllodocida; family Nereididae; genus Platynereis; species Platynereis dumerilii. Next base: position 178,902 of record JAPTHN010000316.1, read on the forward strand.
CAAGCAAGTCCAGTATGTTGCCATAGCAACCAAATACATTTCAAAATAAACAATTGTTGTTAAACAGAAGCTTGCCATAACGCGAAGACTTCTGCAAATATCCACTTGAAATTTGGCATGAATATAATTAACCATTACAATCATGTAAAGCTTACAAATCAGTTAACTAAACATTTTGATAACTGTCAGTAGATTAGCAAAAACACTATATTTTGGGGTGAATGAGACACATAAATACCGTAAAGTATAAACAATTATAAATGTGGCAGAGGCCTGGATCCTCATATTAATGTTCAATGTTGCAGAGCCTTTCCTTTAAAGCTGGTAACTGCTTCCATGTTCTGGTAGCTGCTTCCATATTCTGGTAACTGCTTCCATGTTTTACAGAGATTTCAGATTTCTGGCACAATTTAATGAAAATTATGTTAATTGTGCTTGGGTTTTACCAATGCAGCTTGCTGCATGTGCCTTTTTCATTATGCTTGAACTTCTTACTTTATAGGATGTGTCTGAAGGACATGTACATGATTTTCAAATTGATCTCTAAAATCCATAAGATAGCACTCTGTTAGTCCTGGCCACGTTGCATTAATCTGACTTTTGCTTTTGAAAATATTTTCACATTTAAGTTTGGTGCAGATGCTGAGGTCACATCCATCTTTGTCCAGCCAGATCTGTATGCACGGAGGAGGTGGATCACACTGCTCCCCTCCAATGTATGCCCAGAAGGACACAAGCTAAAAGCGGTTGCAACAAGTTGAAACAAATACAAGAGCTCTCAATAACCAAGGAAACACAATCTGATAAGGAAGTTTCTTATTTGGACCTTCTCATTACAATCCAGGAAAACCAATTCCACACTAAATTATATGACAAAAGGGATGACTTCAATTTCGAGATTGTCAACTATATCCTGTTGCATCTAATATTACAGAAAAGCCAGCTTATGGTGTCTATGCTTCTTGCATCATCAGTTTTGCCAGGGCTTGTGATCATTACAGTGATTTCTCAGTGAGGCACATTTTCATTATGTGATTCTCTCCTCAGGCAGGGATTTAAATATAGGTTTTTATGCAAACAACTTTGCAGCTTTTACAAAAAATACAAAACTCTGTTTATAAAATATGCAATGTCCATCGAAGAGATTAAAGTCAAATTCCTCTTCCGGTGATGGCATGTCGTACTGGTTGTTTTGTGACATTCAGGTCTCTCTCCCGAAACTCTAGTTCTTAGATTTCCATTTCAAGGTCTTGTGTAGGAGGAGATGGAAGGTTGGACGTCCTTAAAGCCCTAACATCATATGTGAGTCCTAAGTCTCACACCTCCTTACACCTGACTCTGGTTGGTTTGGTTTACTTCCTCTGCCCTCTGCTAAGTCACGCAATTTTGGGAAGGGGGGGGGGGGGGGCGGGGGCCGGAGGGGCATGCAGATATATTTAGTACTGTGTGTGTTGATATATTACACTTTTTTCTTGGGTGCACCTGACAGATTGGGTGGCATATGCCCCCTCTTTGTTATGCCGCTGTTGAGTTACATGTTAATGGGGTCCGAATGGTTCAAGGAAGAAGTATGTCCTCCAAACCAGCTTTGAACCAAGATGCAGTGCTGACTACTCTCTGCAATCATCTTTCCGTACCAAACTAACTATTTCTCAACAAGTGCTATCATCTGTGACTTGAGCTGGATAATGACTTCCATTTGACATGGCTGAAAGCTTTGGTGAGCAAATATTTCGCTCCCGATAGACTATAATTACTTCAAATAAAAAACATAGGCTGCGCAGCAGCAAACCTTCAGCGAATAACACCTTTAGAAGATTACAATAACATCATAAAATTGGTGCGTTTACGATTATGAAATTGTTCATAGTTATGCAATAGCGGTCAAGTAGTGGCCTTCAATTATCTCTATTTACCCGCTTCCCTGCCATCTTCCCATCTGCTTGCCAGACCTTATTAGACTAATATACGCATATTATGGTATAGTTTCATACATGTACAAATTACAGGTTATGAGGTGTCGGTTGAAAACCAAAAAATATAACGCTGTTATAATTTTCTGAAGTTTTTCCAATGATTCATAAAGTGTTATATGCATCAAAAAGCGCTGAGCACTACATTGCATAGGTGATTTGTTTAGAAAATTGCATTACTTTATATGCAATAGTGGGCAAGTTTTGGCTCCGATATAAAAAAAAATTATTTTAAATATTTTTTCTCAATATTACAAAAACTATAGAATAGCCATCTGTCAGACCATGAAAAGGCACAACTAGACCATATAAGCCATATGAGTACCAAACTTCATCCATGTATATGGAATAGTGACCGGATGTTGGGCCAGAAACAAAAAATTAACTTTTAATTTTTTTTCAATATTTCAAAAATTATATAATATTATCCATCAGACCTTTCAAAAGGCACAACTAGACCATATTGACCATATGTGTACCAAACTTTATCCATGTACATGCAATAGTGACCGAGTCTTAGCCCAAAAAACAAAAAAAATATGTTTTTATATTTTTTCTCATTTTTTCAGAAAGTATAGAATATCTGTCAATGAGACTATCAAAAGGCACAACTAGACCATATAGGCCACATGTGTACCAAATTTCATCCATGCACATGCAATAATGACCGAGCCTTGGCCCGGAAACGAAAAATGTTTTATTTTATATTTTGTTAATTATTTCAAAAAGTATTTAAGATCTATTCATCAGACCATCAAAAGGCACAACTAGACCATACAGGCTAGATGTGTACCAAATATCATCCACGTACATTCAATAGAGGCCGAGTGCTGGGCCGGAAACGATCTATCCGCCCGCCGCCCGACCGCCCCCGCCCGCCCGGCGGACGGCCAGCATTTTTACCCAAGTGATTACAATACCTTCTTCGAACTTCGTTCGCTGAAGGTAAAAAGGCAAGTTGAATTATGGCGTTTGTAATACAATGCACTTGGATTGCCCATAAAAGTGTAGTGCTGTATCAATTAGGATTATTATAGAAGAAAGGGATAGGAACAAACCTACCTCCACCCATAAGGAGAAGTCACTCTTGACCATAAGCAATCAACAGACTGACAACATGTATTAAAACAAGGGAAATTTGCAAAGAGAAGGTTTGCTCAACACTGTTGTTGAGAAGTGGCTCGATTCTTGAAGCACCAGCTTAATCGGAAAAGTGGCCTGAAATATAATATGAGGACCAAGGCTTCTGGTTGTTTATACATTATGTCATTTATGTGTCTCATGCACCCCAAAACCGAATGTTTTTTGCCAATGACAGTCATTCCAATGTTTAATTATCTGATTGTTGGTCAGAATGATACCATTATGTAGGCCCTACTTGCAAAATTGCAAACATATATTTCCTAAGCCTCAAACTATGCCAGGCTTCTGTTAAACACTTGTTTATTTTGAAATACATTAGGTTGCCATGGCTTTGCTTGACTCTTGAAATTTATAGCCAACTTTCAAGCATTCTGATTCTGAAAACAAAATTAATATTATATGAAGTATGGTTGATTGGAAGAGCTTGCAATGTCTTATAAGACATATTAGGTCATTATAAACATTTGATTTTTTTGTTTTAATTCACCCAGTATTGGAATGTTTTCATATGACAGTTATAGAAATTGTGTATACATTTTTGCATATTCTTGCCAAATCTCATGAAGGTCCATGAAACAGCTTTTAAGTTATGCCATATTTGATGCTTAATAGTTTGAAGTTTTGAATATTCAAATAAATTGTTTTGTTGCCATGGCAACAGAAATGCAATTTTTTTGCTCAACCAATATAATGTCAAATATATAGCCCACTTTCATGGCAATGTGTATCTCAAAACATATTTGATATATACATGATACAATAGCTAAAACAACAGCGTTTGAAGTATAAAATGTTCTTTCAAAAAGGGTATCTATGGGTAATATTTACCCCCAAAATAGAATGTTTGTTAAATTTCAGTCACCTGAATGTTGTGCCCATGGAAGGACTATTCATTATTACACACTTTTGCCAAATTACATGAGGATATATACACTGGTCTTCATGTTATGTCACATTTTGTACTTTGGAGTTGGACGTTTTGAATTTTGAATTATAATGTTATGTTGCCTTGGCAACAGAAATGCAACAGCTTGGCTTGACCATAATATATCAGATTTTCAGCCTTGTCTCAGGGCATCCTAATACACAATAAAAATTTAATATAAAATCAAAATTTGTTTGATTGGCAGTGTTGGAAATATAGTAAATTGTGGAAAAAAGGGGTATTTATGGGTTTAATTCACCTAAAAATGGAACTTTTTAAAAAGAAAGTTTTCAGATTGTTATATTACCTCATGGAAAATTAATTATTACATAAATTTGCCAAATTTCATGAGGATAGGCGCCCTAGTCTTTGAGTTATGTCACATTTCATGCTTTTGAGTTGGACGTTTTGAATTTTGAATTATAATGTTATGTTGCCGTGGCAACAGAAATGCAAAGGCTTGGCTTGGCTATAATATGGCAAATGTATAGCCCACTACCAGGGCATTCTAATGCACAACAAAAATTGAATATATAATAATATATGGTTGAGCTGCAAAGTTTGAAATATAGCACATAGTGGAAAAAGGGGTATTTGAAAGTTATTTTCACCCAAAAATGGAAGGTTTTTAAAATTTATTGTCAAAACAACCATGTAGTCATAAAAAACTCCCAAATCTGAAAATATTTCCAAAATTTGGTGTATGTAGCATTAAAAGTTGTCCTGTTATTCGATATTTTGCAAAATATTGATGAAATACTAAAATAACCACTTTTATTATGTTTCGGTTGCCATAGCAACCTTATGCGAATGGTCTCAGAGCGACACCTAGCAGATTCTGAAAGTTTAAATTGTTACCTATCCAACGACACCAAATTTCTTTATATAAAAATCGGGGGCAAACTTTTTCCAAATTTGGGATGTGGACCCCAGACTATAGGTCCGTTTCCTGCTTTGCTCGTAAATCTCAAATAAAGATTCCATAGTTGTTGTGACGTACATTTGGTCGCATGATTTTTTTCCCAGTGCACTGACAGGAAGTCTCAGTGGCAGAGTGGATAGCCCACTGGCTTTCTAATACTGAGTTCCCGGGTTCGATTCCAACACATTGTAGAGAACCAGGATGAGATTTTAATGATAAATGTCAACTTACATGTATGTCCAGATATGCAGATAGATGTCCATAGTTGGGCATTTAATGAATTACTGTTTTGCTCATGCCCTGCGATGTTGTGATGATTCTTATTGTGTAATATTGTATAAAGACCTTGCATGAGTTGGCAAGGCACATGTTTGCATACTAATTACAGGGCAGCTGCTTCAAGAGGACTGTATTGCAGCAGCAGCTTGGGACCCTGATTGGGATGCCACAACATAGCAGATGTGAAGGCTGATGCCACTTCAGCGACCATTGTGTGATCGTTTCAAGGACTCTTGTGTCTCACACAGCTGGCATTGGGACTCTGGATTGGAGAACCCACATCTGCTGGAGAGGAAACTAATTGCATGAATGTATTGTTATCATTGATGAATAATTGTATGATATTGTATTGACTGATGAGCTGGCACGTTGCCTTGCTGGCAGACTGGAAACCTGGGACTATATAAGCCCCAGTATTATTGAATAAAATCAGTTATTCTTTGGATCTTGTAAGAGCAAAATATCTCTCTCTTTTCATGCTCGCAACTTCTCCCTTTTCTGACAGCCACATCTTGGCCTCTACCCTTCACTCTCGGATACCATCAATATTCGCTCACGGTCCATGCCATACAAGTTACAATGACTCGACTTGCCATAACATGTTCATAAATCACAGACCTCATTACCGACGTCACTGAACAATACAATGGTCCGGCATAATCTTATTACATATCAATGCAAATTACATTGATAACCTGTGGATTGTCTTGTATTTAATCATCCTAATGTAATCTTCTATCCCTCCTGCCTTCCTTTATCAGTCGTATTGTGTCACAATACATTCTCTATCATCTCATTCTATCAAGCTTAGCATTTCTTAATCATCTTAGTGTTAGTTGTTATTCCATAAAAACACCTAAAACTGCTCGATCCTCCAGTCACAATGTTTAGATAAACAGTAGAAGTAGATTAGCTATCAGAATAATGACATTATCATTACACAAGTTAGTTGTGCTACTCATCATCCTACCTCTCATCTCTTATATAAAAGGTTTATCTCAAAGCTCAACAATATTTTGTAGTTAAGCACATAAGCCCATATGCGCATAAAACTTTCAAATAGTGATTGACCTTAAAAAAGAGGGGAGACCTGTGTAGAGAACCAGGATGAGATTTTAATGATAAATGTCAACTTACATGTATGTCCAGATATGCAGATAGATGTCCATAGTTGGGCATTTAATGAATTACTGTTTTGCTCATGCCCTGCGATGTTGTGATGATTCTTATTGTGTAATATTGTATAAAGACCTTGCATGAGTTGGCAAGGCACATGTTTGCATACTAATTACAGGGCAGCTGCCTCAAGAGGACTGTATTGCAGCAGCAGCTTGGGACCCTGATTGGGATGCCACAACATAGCAGATGTGAAGGCTGATGCCACTTCAGCGACCATTGTGTGATCGTTTCAAGGACTCTTGTGTCTCACACAGCTGGCATTGGGACTCTGGATTGGAGAACCCACATCTGCTGGAGAGGAAACTAATTGCATGAATGTATTGTTATCATTGATGAATAATTGTATGATATTGTATTGACTGATGAGCTGGCACGTTGCCTTGCTGGCAGACTGGAAACCTGGGACTATATAAGCCCCAGTATTATTGAATAAAATCAGTTATTCTTTGGATCTTGTAAGAGCAAAACATCTCTCTGTTTTCATTTACCTGACTGGCTAACAGATTCTTAGATATAACAGAATTGCCATCGGAGCAGAGTATCTGTCAAACCAGCATGCATCATCAGGATTGACTTTAGCTGGATTGACAGGCCGATGGACTTTTCAACATGGCAATATTTTTCCCCAACTAATTTGAAAACAAATGAGAATTTGAGTAGCGCTTGACAGTGCACTGTCCTTTTTTTTTCTGCTGGTCTGCAACAGGAAAACAAAATTTTACTTGTCATAATGAAAGTCTCTGATTGGTCACTCTATTAATAGCCAGATATCAGGCAATACATGAAATTGGGGCCTCAATAGAATATTTGACCTTCTTCTGCTGTTCTTAAATGTGCATAATCAAGTTACTTCATATCCCCCAAATTCCTGCCTTGCTCTTAAACCTCAATGAAAGATTCCACATTGTTATGATGCATATGGGTGTCATGATTTTTTTCTCACTTCAATGCTGTATGTCTCAGTGGCTGAGTGGTTAGCATGCTGGCCTTGTAATTTTGAGGTCCAGGGTTCGATTCCGCTGCATGCCAAATGCTTTACTACTAAATTTAGATACAGATAGGGAGCCATCTGGTGATAGTCATGCTGCAAAGTGGCCAAGCAAATGGAACTCAGTTAGCATTGAAACTCCTACAGCATCTTTCTATGTGTCTGGTGAATGCACCAAGTTGTTTCTTCAAGCATTCTAATGAATCGTAATATCAGATTGCATAACACGGAAAATATCAATTTCACTGGGATTTGAACACCAGGTCTCCTAACTATGAGACAAGTCACTTACAAATGTGGCCACAATGTCTAGTGAATGCAGCAAGTTGTTTCTTCTAACCTTCTCACAGATTGCATTTTCAGATTGCATTATACAGAAAATGATATTTTGCTGGGATTTGAACACAAGGGTTCTGAACTGTGAAGCAGGCCACTAACCAATGTGGACATCAATGCCCACCATGTCTGGTAAATGCAGCAAGTTGTTTCCCATAGCTTTCTCACAAGTACTTTATCAGATTGTATAATACAGAAAATGTACATTTCACTGGGATTTTAACACCAGGCCTCCGTATTGGGAAGCAGGCCACTTACTAATGTGGCCACTATGTCCAGTGAATGCATCAAGTTGTTTCCCATAGTTTTCTCACAACACAAGTTACATTATCAGATTGTATAAAACAGAAAATATTTTACTTGAATTTGAACACCAGGCCTCCGTATTGGGAAGCAGGTCACTTACCACCATGTCTAGTGCATGTAACAAGTTGTTTCTTCCAGTCATCTCTGAAAGAGCATTTAATTATTGGATTGTATAATCCAGAAAAATGTACACTTCAGCGGGATTTGAAGACTAGGCCTCTGAATTGTGAAGCAGGCCACTTATAATTATTACCAATGTGGCCATTATGTAAAGTGAATGCATCAAGTTGTTTCCCATAGTCTTCTCACAAGTTACATTATCAGATTGTATAATATAGAAAGTGTATATTTCTCTGAGATTTGAACACAAGGCCTCCGTATTGGGAAGCAGGCCACTTACCAATGTGGCCACCAATGTGTGGTGAATACAGCAAGTTGTTTCTTTTAGTCTTCTCACAAATTGCATTACGAGATTGTACAATACAGAAAAAGTGAAATCAGATGAACATTACACATCTTACACTGCAACAGGACACTTACCAATTTGTCCATAATGGCAAATCAATATAATTATTTTGAGGTTATTTCTAATTGATTTTTCTGCCTATAAATATATGGCAAAATTCAACAATTTAATTTCAACTTGGAGTTGAACTCAAGGCCTTCATATTGGAAAGAAAAACACTTGCCAGTGAGCTAACAGTGTCAGAGGATTAAACAAGATCTTTTTTGATGGGCTCACAAATGAACTTCAATAAAATGTACAACTGTTTGGTCTTGCAAACTTGGCTTGATTATATCAAGCAGAATCAACTTAATCTGTTTGTGTCACTAACATTCATAAGCATGCCTCAAACAGTTCATGTTGTGTTGACTTAAAAATTTACTCCACTGCAACAGTGCAACTAACAAATAATATATAAGCTGATACAGCTTAAAACCAGAGAAAACGTTGATTCAACACAAACCATTTAAGCTAAGTGTGTGGTCTGGGCTTAGAGTGTATATATATATATCCTATACAAATTTTCAGATAGTGTGACCTGCTATTCCAAATTGAACTCAAAGTTCGCACCACATTTTTGCGTAATATATCATCTTTATACCCAAAAAAAAGGATTAAAAAAATGATTGTTTAATATTAGAGTATCTCGGTGTACAATAGAATGTGTCTGATGAAACGGTTATTTTCAGCAGACAAGTGAAATTGTTTAAAAAGTCAATCCGATTGTTTAAAAAATATGCATCCTTAAAAAAATCTGGGAGTGTGGGACAAATAGTTTTTATGCAGCATCGATCTGAATAATTCAGTTTTCGAGCTGTCCTGAAAACCTTCAATTTCTGAAAAAATTCCTTTTGTCAGATAAGGGCAGATTTGTGGCTGTGGCACACAGGCATTTTTTGGCAGTATTTTTAGTGCATATTGCACCCTCATGAGAGACCGCACCCCACAAGAGACCGCTTCATGACCGCAGAAGGGGTGGTCTAATAACGCAAGGACCAATGTATGTACAAGTCAAAGTGTCTCCTTAAATCTTAAAAAACTGTTTATATATGACAAGAAAGATTGCCTTTTCTTTTTAGAACAATTGCTGAGAATAATTGGAGTGGTGGCACCTGCAATTTCGAAACTTCTGTTTTTCCTGTCGAAATTCTTTCTTCGGCTCTCGCAATTGCTCTGAAGAAATAAATTTTTTTCATAGTGTGGACCTATGATGTCAAAGCTGGAGACTCCATTGGAACCTATACAAATTTGGTGCAAGCTATGGTGTCATAGGTCAAACTGGCCAATAGAATTTCATGTAGACAACTTCATCATAGCCTTGCAATTATGTCATGGCCAGATGAGCTAATGATACCACTGCAAAAACTCAGGTGTAAAGTGGGAGGGGGGATTGTTTATTATTTGGTGATACCAAAAGTGCCTGAAATTCAACCAAGCATGGCTAAGAGGATAACTGGAAATTAATCACAGTTGTTCACCAACATGCTACTGATCTAAATTGGATTAGATATGGAGCTGTCAAGTCAGGCATTTTGTTTACCGTTTGCAGTTTTGTTGGTGGCTCCTTTCAGTGTAAAAATACCAACAATTACTTTAATCCTATATTGTTTTATTTGTTACCATAGTTCACAGGAGTTAACATGGAGACATAAGGATCAATTGACAGCTTTTGAGCCGAGTCCCCCCAACCCAGGAGTAGTCCAACCTTGCACCTGAGTTTTTGTGATATTATTGGCCGCTCTGGCAATGATGTAACAGCAAGGCTATGATGAAACTGTCCACAACGGAAGCTATTGGCCAGTTTGACCTATGGCATCATTGATTGCACCAATTTTGCATATCCTCTAGAGCTTGGCAATGGAGTATCCACCTATGACATCATAGGTCCACTTTGCCACTGAGAAAAAAAAACTGATTTCTTCAGACTAATTGCTAGAGCTGTAATGTAAAATGTAAATATAAATATAAATTTAGAACTTTTGATAGTCCATAACAATGACAAAATCAACAGACTTAGGCCTGATTGTTATGATTTTCAGTGATTCGTTTGGATGTTTAGGGTTTTCATTAATCAGTATTATGGCATAACATAGACTGTCTGTCATACCAAATATTTCGAGTGTTCCTGATGTCTGTAAGGGCTCTTAAAAGTACCTGTAATACCATTTGATCATGTCTAGAATACAGAAGTGAATGATTTCTGCACTGTAAAATTTGAAATTTTTTGTCAGCTCAAATGATTGAGTGAGATGGTTGCACAATTTGTTTGAGCTTGCACTGCTTGATGTATTGAGTTATGATAATCTTTTCGTTGTTATAACTGAAAACAACAAGCTATGATAGCTCAAACGAATTGTGCAACCTGTTTACTCAATCATTTAAGTTTCACTTCTAAGTGGAACATTGACACAGACATACAACCTATAACAAACATCCATCTTGCACTACCAGTAAGGAAAAACCACACTAAGCACTCCATAGCACTCCATAGAACTCATAATGATCTATTGTAATTGCTGGCCATTAACTTAATAGAAAAGTGATTTGATTAATCAATAATGGAATAAAAGAAAACAAATACAGGTGGATGACAATGAGAATAAATATATATTAATGAGGGTGACCACAATGAAAATTCTGTATTGTAGAAGGAATTTGAATAATAATGTAATTGAATAAAAATATTTCCACTGGTAAGTTTGACAGACATGTCTGGAGTAAATCTGATGAAGCTTTTCAATCATGTTTTTTTTTAATTTCTAATAATTGGAGTAACAAATGAGCGGATGATAGATGTATCATGTCTAGCGTTTAAAATGTTGGCTGGTTTAATTAATTTGGACAAAAATCAATGTGTTCAGCTAGAAAGACTAGATGAAGGCAACAGATAATCAAGGCCTAGATATATTCTCATTTTCATGATGTTTATTCTGATTGTTGGCCAGCCGGTAGGGGCACCACCATCCACATATACATAAGGCAAGTCTACTGGCGACATCTCTTGTGAAAATTCAGACAACCATATTTGCAATATGTTGGAAAGCAAAATTGTGATTATATTTGTAAATTATGCCTTTTAAAGTTGTTATGATAAGTGTTCAGTAAGGAGCTTATGTTATCTGTTTGGTTATAGTTTATTTTCAAAAATATTTTCTTTAACAAGACAGCAGCTCCAAGCAGTGGCGTCCCTATGGGGGGGCACGCGGGGGCACAGGCCCCCCCATATTGGACCTGTGCCCCCCAGGTGCCCCCCCATATGAGTTTTCCAACTCTGGCTAAAATATACAATTAGTATAGTGGGTGCCCCCCCAGAGAATCGCGTGCCCCCCCAGGTGCCCCCCGCTCGAGAACCCCTAGTTACGCCACTGGCTCCAAGAAAAATTAACACAGCCGATCCATTTTTTGCTTCATCTTGTTAACTTCCATTATTTTTCAGTACTCACATTAATGGTGTGGAAAATTGATACTGCTTTCGCTCTGTATAAAAGCAAAAATCAATTACTGTGAAACTCATTTTAAATGGCTACAGTGCCGTCTGTAAGTAATTGAACTATGTGATGTTATGCCATTTCATCAATGCTAAACATCCTCAACCAAATTGCTTGGGGAAGCATCAATTCCTATCTGAGGCATATGGGATAACAATGACCGCCAATTTTCTTTGCTGTGCTCTGAGTTAGGTATTGGTCGACGGCTTCAATGAGTAAGTGAAACGCAGGCCCATAATTATTTCAATGGGAGGAGTGCTTCACTTACTAATCAATAACTTTGACCCATACCAAACTACTAGTACGGCAAGGAAAATCGACTGCCATTGTTACCCTATATGTCTCAAATATCAACCTAAAGTTAAGAGCCAATATGTTTTCCTCACTTCGGATCAGAATTCATGCTCCCACGGGCAGTTTGATGGATGATGTTCAGCATTGACCAAATGGCATAGCATCACCCGTTTCACTTACTTATACCTGGCACTGTATGAGCAAGCAATGTTTATCATCCCACTATGTCAACCTGTTTCCTTATTCCCTATATCCCATAAAAATCACTTGAATCAGTTGCCTCATTCCCATCACTGCAGTCGTGTTCAAGGCTTACCAAGTCACGTGTGAATCTCATTCAGATCAAAGTGAGGTCAAAGGTGTCATCCATTTTGTGGCAGCCATTTTGTCTCTGCTTTGTGCTCCTGTCCCTAAACTTTCTGCTTGGTAATTTATTTAATGTTTTATTTCTACTATTAGCTACACTTGTATTGACTGGAACAGGTCGAGTTAACTTGCCCAAAATGCAAAAGAGCCATAAGAAAACAAATTTAGAATAAATAAAAGTGACTAGCAGGCAATGTTCATCATTGCAGCAAAATGTTCTGTATCTCTAATAATGTCCAAGAGTCAGTTGCCACATTCCCATTACTGCAGTCGTGTCCAGAGCTTACCAAGTCACATGTGAATCTCATTTGGATAAAAGCCAGGTCAAAGGTGCCATCCATTTTGTGGCAGCCTTTTTGTCTCCGCTTTGTACTGCAGTCCCAAAGCCTTCTGGTTGGGAATTAATTGAGAGTTTTGCGACTACCTGCAGCTACACTTGTAGCTCATCCCCATGTATTGCCACAATAAAATTCACCAGAGAAATGAGAAAAATTGTTGAGCTGTGACATACTCTGCAGGATGCTGGGCTAGCCTAAATAATCATCACATTGCTTATTTCAAGCAAAGATAGTGAATACCTTTTTATGGTGAACGAAAGTAATAGGCCTTGACAATCATTTTTCAATTGGGAATTACCACTTCAAATTAATTTCATCCCCATGGGCACATCGACGTTGCAGCAACGTTGCAACGATGTCACACTTTTCGTCAAATGACGTAGAATCGTATGGTTGAAATTATGTTGTCACAACGTTGTGAAGCAATGTCAAAGATATGACGTTAGCATGCAACATTGTGGTGACGTTTTACAACATCGTGAGGCAATGTCAGGAGTTCGACGTTAGCTTGCGTCGTTGTGGCAATGTTGTAAAAAAACCCCGACGTCGTGTTCACGTTGGGGCGACATTAATCTCTACCATACATCTCTACGTGACCAACAGACCAGCCCTCCACCAATTAGCAACATCGGGGTTTACGTTGTGTGCCCACTGGGATGAACCTAAACTAGGGGCTCTGTGCTGGCATAAATACATTTTCTAGATAGAAATGGTACTAAAATTTCCTGACTTTGTGTCACAATTTTTTGACATTAACATTTTTAATCGGAAACACAGTACTGCATATAGGTAGGTATATGCACCAAATTTTAATAATATCAATTGGCTTCATACAGTGTTTTGCAGAATAAATAAATGTTAAAAACAAATATAAACAGTTCATGGCGTAGCAAATGTGCACTGCTATTTATACCAGATTTCTTGTTGGGTGTACACTCCATCACAGTCAGGAAATTTGATATGCAAACAGAGTGGACTGCGGCACTGTGACAATGGAACTTCGTGTGTCATCATACTGATGATTTGTCATGATTATACCCAATACTTTCAATGTTAATTTGATTTAAGGAGACTTATCGCGCTTGTTGGTGACAGACAGACGAAAGGATTATGCCTCTGATTTTTACTCTTAAGGCAGTTATGACAAATCAATTGGTCTTCTCTTGATCATAACTAATCAAGCAGCCTCCGTGTTTCCCATGTTGAATGAGAAGATGCAGTTCATCAGCCATCATGAGTCATGAAATGTCATTTTCACAGTGCAACAGACCACTCTTTTTACATATCACATTTCTTAGCTGCATGTAAGCCCATGCTTGTTGAAAGGAGATTGCCGTATCTTCAATTAGCAGATTGTTAAAAAAGGTAGATCTGGTGGGGGAGATTGCTGTATTTAAAAAATACAGACTTTAAATCCAGCCCGTGAAAGAAAAATAAATAAAAAAAGGAAGAAGAAATGCCTTTAAAACTTTTTTATTTCCAGGGTAGGCTATTATGCAAATCCAGCCACACAACACTTGATACGAGTGTGGAAGCCACCACATCCTGCCAGGTTGCCTGAAGTGCAGAGTTCAGTCATGACCTGGGAAGAGATAAATGCAGTTTTGAACCACACATGTCTTCAGATTTAAAAGAAGCTCAAATGGTGGAAAGTAACATCCATATCAAACATTTTCTAAAATCAATTAAACTCAATTATGGAAAACACACGATTCTGTTGATTGGAATTGTATACTTAAAATCTGTTAGTTTCTGATCATGTTGAGTTTTATTATATATGAACGCATATCAGGCAAGTCTTACCATATGAAAAAAAAACATTTCAGGTGGACTTATGTCTGGTGATGCTTACCGACCAAATGCCAATGTACATACAGCTGAGAAAAAGTGGTTGAATGATTTAAATTGATTTGAGACAAATTATATTACATTTTTCATAGTGAAAAGTCATCAGTCCTCATACAGGAAAATTATTCAAACTGTCTCATTCAAAAGTAAACTGCTCACACTTAAAAACGCACACTTCCAAAAAGGTTAAAAATAATACTTTCTTTTAAAGTGTCAAGATGAAAGTTTGCACACTTCTAGAAGTTGCCATTAGGTATATTCACAAAAATTTTCAAATCTCTAAGTGCGGTACTTTTATGTCAAATTAATTCGTCGTGGTTACTGTCAAAAAGCAAGTCACAAAATTTCAATATCCTCTGATCATTGATTTCAACAGCTAAGCTGTTCCTTTCACAATTTTTTGATAAGCCAGGTAAGTTTACTTGCTTGATGGATTAGGAAAAAGAGATATTTGTCCAAACCACAAGTAAAGAGGATGAAATTAATAAAATTTAAGTGTCAATGCTGACCCGCCCCCTACAGGAGACTTTTGTCAAAATCTTCAAAAAAAAAAGTTTTATTCAGATTTTTGAGAGTATTGATATGGAATGATTGTCTATGTATCTGTTTCTACCCTGGGTAAGCAAAAAGCTTCATAAATTAACAGTTTTGGTTCACACACTTCATTTCAAGATGCTAACTCGCAAATTTTGAGTTTTTAATTCAAAAACTGCTTTATCATTGACCTTTTTTTTTAAACTTCTGTGGAACTGCTTTTGGAAGTCTTTTGCCTGTTATGTGAAAATTTCATAAGATTCATCCCATCCAGTATGCCACAAAACCAATATTTCCATTGGTGCGTTTTGTGCTGAAGTGCAGTTTGTGACTTGCATTTTTTACAGTAACCACGACGATTTAATTTGACACAAAAGCACTGCACTTAGAGATTTGAAAATTTTTGTGAATATACCTGATGGCAACTACTAGAAGTGTGCCAACTTTCATCTTGATATTTTAAGAGAAAATACTATTTTTAACCTTTTCGGAAGTGTGCGTTTTTAAGTGTGAGCATTTTATATCTACATGTGGTTTTCAAATTTATTTTTAAAAATGTGACCCTGAAATGAGTATCATCTTGGCAAATGATGACAGAGGTGTGTTTTAGTCCCCTTTTCAAAATAAAAGGTTGATTTCAATAATGCTGGATTGGTTACCAAAATACTTGGTTTTTAAATGCATGAAAATGATTTGTCTACATTTTGAATAATTCCTCTTGATACTTTAGGCTCATTACGGTAATAATTAGAGTAGTGCAGGGCATGCAACCCCCCTTAAATTCGAGGTGTGATTTGACCCAATTTTTACGGTCAATTATTTGAATGCTTATGCTGTCAGGAAGGTATCACTTGACTCAACTTATAACTAGCGATACAAATGTCTACCAGGCAAGAAGCCGCCCTATTATAATCCTATGGCAATTCTTTTTTGCGAGTATCAGCTTGAAAGTTATTTCTATCATTTTTAAGGCATTGTATTTACTTTTTCTGAATTTCTGAAATTTTTTGTTCATACTTTTATTTTTTAAGTATTTTTGCCCTTTTTCAATTTCGGCCAAATTTTCTATATTAATAATTAACTATTCTATCAAGATTTAAGGTAAAGTACACATTATTAAATGGTTCCTGAAGCAGCTTCGAGGCCCCAGTGAAGAGGGCCTCATGCCCCATACCATTGTGTGGCCTCTCGCCCCAAACACATATATTTTAATTTGACCTCTACATTTTGAACTAAAATGAAAAAAACATGATCCAAATCATACTTATATATTATGATGGTCATAAAGTGAAGCAATGCAGATATCCATTATACTTTTAAATATTTCTGACAACTCCTTTCAAAGAATTACTCAAAATTACAAAAATCATGCAATTTTTTTTTTTCTTTAATGTCTACTATGGTTTGGTGCTGTTTGCCGTGAAAATTTGTGACATCATCTAAAAAGCCTCTAGCTTCAATCCAATCAATAAGAAAACGCACCAAAAAGGTAAGTTTAGATATTACCCTTGGGGGCCTCTCACCTAACCCGGGCTACTTGCCCCGACCTACTCTATATATTATAACAAGGATTGTTTTGTATTTACCGAGTATTCTCCCTGCTAGCCCAGAGACGCAATAGCATCAAAGTACAAAAAGATATTGAAACTTTACCTCATTGAATGAACAAGTAGCCATTTGTCCGCTAACTCCAAAATTGTCTTGGCAAAAGCTGCTGACTGTAATGCCCATACTAGGTCCTGTAGAAAAAGATGTATAGGGTTAGTCAAAAGAATATTTTAATGGATAGCTGATACGGATTGTTTTTCAATCGGGGTACGCTCTGGAAAGTGACACGAGATCCAAAATACCAGAAATACCATGCATATATGTGGAAAAAACGTTACACAGACTGATTAAACATACTGAGACGGACCTACAGTAGCGAAAAAATTATTCAAATCGGTTGATAACTGCCCGAAAAAAATGTATTTGTGTCATTTTGAACAAAATTGACTTTTCATTTGCAAATTAGGCAAATATCACTTCAGATTTTTCAGTCCTGACCTAACAGTAAGTTTTAACCAATGTGAATATGCTTTCAACATGGTCCCAAGAGTTCAACATTAGAATTACATGCAACAACTATGATTAGTCTCTTCAGAATCCTGCATTGAATACTTAAAGGTCACTTCCGTCAAATATTGTCCTCTCCGAAATTGGGTCGGCTAAAACAGTGATAACATTAAATTAAGAGTATTTTTATTTTACAGAAATACTCCTTCAATAGATTAGACAACGTTTTTTTTAAAGTTTTTCACTTCAGTTGTACCATCTGCGCGATACTCGTAGCACAGAAAACTCCAAAAACAGCTTTCCGTCAAATCTTGTCCTCTCCGAAAAATAAGAAAACATGGCTGTTGCTTCCTGACAAAAGGATTTACCTGACTTTCAAGACTTTGAAATTGTAGTGCTAATAGGTTTTTAGACACTGACAAAGCACATCTCACTAACGTTAATGCTTATGCTGAATTTAGCCTGTCAAATGTCATTGTCCTCTCTGAACCAAAAGTTGGGTTTTTTGGTGGTATCATATCCAAGGGCATAATCTTGCTAATTGCTGTCCCTAGCCATTGATATTTAGTATGTGCATACTATGCAATGTAATTTGTCATTTTCAGTTATTTTTGCTCAAATGCTCAAGTGCCACCTCCTGTGGACTCCTCAGAACATGGTTGATATACATCCTTTCTTCAATTGCTTAAAGAGAGATTTAAATACTCCACTACCTTGCCATGTTCTCATGGTTGTTTTGCCTTGTTATTTCCTTAATAGTTAGGTCATTCAAATTAATTTAATCATTACCTGGTACACCCTAACATATGAATGAAGCCATTCTACTCTTTAAGGGCAGAGAGGACAAATGTTTGACAAGAAAAGCAATTTTAGTTTTCTGCTTGTCTTTGCCTTAAACGATATTGCTCGATTAACTGGACAGACACTAATGAGAATTGTTCAAGTAATATAATAAGTGCCATTAATGTGTCTAAATGAACAAGCAATGCATATATGTAGTATACTTCTCACAAATTTCTGCAGAAATGACAACTCTATAGTGCCAATAAGAACTATTGTATTTGCCAACATATATAGCTTTAATTACAATTTTAAAGAAAACAAAAAGGTATCCTTAGTCACCTAATTATATGATGAAAATTGTGTTTCAAGGTCTGATTCATCCACAACTGCGAGAAGTATGCCATAGAGACTTTATATTATAAACATTGTCATGTCAAAATAAGTGTCCTCTCCGAATGAATTTATTTTGTCGTATTTGTTAAATTCAGCGGGTCATGCCATGACTATCAGTACAAATCAACCGTTGAAATTTGGTGGAGTTGTTCTAATTTTTCTTGCAGACCAGTCAGTCTGTGAAAATGTGGGGTCTATGGCAGATAGGAGTTGCTATGTAGAAGATATAGTTTTGTTTTCGGAAAATTGGTTCCCAAAATGTTTGTTTTTCTTGGTATAGACAAAGTGCTTAGCCAAAATTAAGCAAGTAAGATTATTTTTCATTGCCATATGTCTATCTACCATCTCAGCATAAGCCCATACAACGAGGAACGCTATAAACCAGTAATAGAGGGATGGGCATTATAGTTGTTTTTGGTCAAATTTATCAATACCACAACACAAAATGTTAAATAAAAAAAATCAGAATACTTGTAGCCCTAAAATTTTCAGAAATTCAAGGCAAGATATATTGCAAAAGAAAAAAGTTAATTTCGTGAAAAAAAAGACCCTTCTTTTTGACCCCTTTGAGACAAAACCATGTTCCCCGATTGAAAAACAACCCATACACGAGGCTCGAGTCATATAATTCCCATATCTCACTGAATATGGCTCAGGATGTAGAAATATGCACACAGCAATTCAAAAACAATAACACCACCTTTTGTTTTCATACAAGAAAGTGGGGGGGGGGATATTTCATAATTATTATTATGTCACTGGGGGTCAAAAATGTGGGAGGGGGAACATGTCATAATCATGGAATTGCTTTTCTTGACCCAGTACTAAGTAATTCCTTTCACCCCCCAATGTGGCCGGCCCAACTTACCCTGTGGTACAACTTACCCGGTATCCCCTATAATTAGTAATTTCTCATATATCATAATAATAATTGTAGAGCCGGTTTTCATGCATTATCCCTCTGTTGACAAAATCATTGTCACAATGTGTTACTTACTTACCCGTACAACACAATACCCTGGTGAATATATTCATTCTTCCACAGTCTGGGTCATGTCCAGAAGAGCAACCACTTACAATCGCCTCGTTTGGCTGACAGTTCAAGGAGGCAGCATGGGCACCCTCTAATATCGTGCAAGGGGCCTCTACTTCTGAGCCTGAGATAAAGAAATATCAGAGTAAAATAATTACTAAATGTACAACATGGAAATTTCACACTTGCTAAATTCTGTACCAATTGATATATGGATACATTATAACATTCATCTGAGTACTATACTGTTGTAATTATACAAAATATCTCCCAAACAAGCTCCCAAGACCAGATTTCTCTCAATTTATACATATCTTCAAACTCAAAAAGTGGAATATTGGATTTTCTTATAATGGCAAGTTTCAAATATTTTTAAAAACTTTAACCTTCCTTCGCCGTTTAATTTTGGATGTACTAAATTAGACTGCAACATAATGCAATAGAAATTAGTCTTGACCAAGGTAGCCAGATAAGAAATAACCGAAGCAATGAGTTATACTTACTTTTGATTACCTCGTTTATTTTGCAGCATCTGAGCACGCTTGCGGCTGATCCTGAATTACAATTGACATTTGACGATGAGCAAAATCCAGTTCCCACATAACCAGTGGGGCATGACACAGTTATGCCATTCGTTGCAGAGCTGTTGGGAAGGCAAACGAGAAATCAAAACATGTTATTAATGAAAGAAGTCATGCATTTGTATAATTATTTAGAGAGGCATTATATTTGGTTCACACTTCCAAAAATAAGAATTACTACAGAACCTCCCGCTTGTTAATTTGAAAATCGATTTTATGCTATGTTATGTAACAGTCAGGAAAACATTTTAGAAAAAAAAGTGCACACACTATGTATTTTAGAGTCACCTAAAATTGAATGCCGAAAAAAAATATTAGTATTCGAAAAAGTTGGTTTCCAATGTCTTCAGGAATATTCTGTGATGTTTTATTGGTATATCAGATCCCTTGCACAACTACCTGCTAATATTCGCGCAGGAAATCTCTGCAGTAGTGATGCTCTCAACATCAACAGTCCACAGCAGGGAATAAGGTCAAGTGGGTCCAGCTTGTTATCAATGATTTAGTTTTGGATAAATAATAACAAAACACAACATATTCATCTTCAAAAGCATCCTAAAAATTCAATTTTCTCAAGTAATATATCATGTACCAATAATTTTTATGGAATAGTTAATTATTAGCATTGACAAGCTAAATTAAATTATCAACACAGTGATTCATTTCATTTCAATCAGACAACAAGAAAACATAACAACATTATAGTGATTTAATCTATCTGAACTGATGATTATGTTACAGTGAGCAATTAAGCTACATGCCAATCATGTTATTGTTGTTTTTATTACTATTATATTATTATGTAATATCAACAATCTAACATAGACTTGAATTTGGCAGCTTTCAGTGTTGTTTACTTTTTTACCATTTAGCTGATTATCTATCAGTCTTATTTATCTATTTAATAATCAATCAATCTATCAATCTATCTATCTATCTATTTTTTTAAATCTATTTTATCTTTCTATTCTACATTTCTTTCTCTCTTTCTATAGTACAATGTATATCTGTCTTTAACATTTTTTGAAACAGTTCTGTCTTTTGTTGAGTCTTCCAGCATCATGTGAGAGAATATCTTCAGTTCCTGTGTTGGTTCAGGAGTTTCAAAACAAAGATTGTTTCATTCATGTGTTTCAGCTCCATTGTGATGTACGAGGGCCATTCAGAAAGTTTGAGGCTTTTTGTTTTATATGAACACCACTTTCAATGCGGAACTATACATTTTTCACAGGCACAATTCAGCAGTTTTGGAATTGATTTCCAAAGTTTTGGACAATTTCAAAATATTTAAGTCATTCTGTGGTTGCCATGAAAACTAAGGGCCGATTTCACCAACATAGTTTTATCAGTTAGACCCGGTCTTAACAACTTTAAACGTGGTATAACTAAGTCCCTTTCACCAACTGTGCTTAAGTCTTCAGACTAGTCAAGGATCACTGACTTTCAAACATTGTTCAAAAACTTGCAGATCAGGGATCTCAAACTGTTATAGTGCTGTCTACAGTGGACCGCTGTTACATTGCCACTTCTTTTTCCAGCCTTGGCAGATCAGAACATATGTTGTCATTTGTTGCCACATATAGTGACTAGTTTGCTATTCAGCGAGCTCCTGTGAGTGGTCCACATCATTCCAATCTGAGGAACTCACACAATTTTGTCTGGGTAAACCCGGGCTGTTTCTGAGTGTGCTGATGGCCTTGTCTACTTCCTTAGAGAATGAGATTGCCAAGTCTGACTCTGGTATACATCGATGTTGAATAGAAATTTTGTGAATGCGCAATGAAATTGGAACTAATTCTTGGGACAGCAATGCTGTAGCATACAAAATCAACTTTTGTGCCAGGTGCCAGCAGCATGCAGTTCTCATTTTCACCAGACTGGTTATAGTGTGAATCAGAGGGGCTGACCAGATGATACTTGGCAGATGGAGGGGGGCTCCAGAATTTCAGTGAAACAAATGTTTGGTCAACATGTGATATTGGAACAAAAGTTAGTTCGACACTTAAAAAAAAAGAAGAGCTTGTCTCCACCATTAGCTACAGTAGGGCCTACCATAACGCTAAAACTTGTGACCAAAAAAAAAGACTGCTTTGCATGCCAAAAAATTGTTTGCCATTGTTTAGCACGCCAAAACGTTTGCTGTGGGGTAAAATGCATAGCCCCACAGGGCCACAGGTATCACCTTAAAGAGATAACGTCAAGGAAAACCAATCATATGTCAGTTATGCAGTGGTAAAACAGAGCACAGCATTGATGTACTCAGAATTTTGGATGTTGGGGGGGGGGAGACCATTTTTTTCAAACATTCGCTTTCTAAGTTACAATTATATATATGTCTTTTTCATCTTCTTTACAGTTTAATCCATAAATATTACTGGTAGCCCAAGAGTGGGCAATCCTACCCCTCCCCCCCTCCCAAATTAAAGATGTGTTAACACTAAAATGTAGACAAAGAGGCTAAAAAATTGGACAGAGGCTGTAAAATGACCTTTTAAATATTGAGATCAAGGTTCACATGAAAAATCAATTTTTCTGAAAAAGTTTATTGGTTGATGCGCTGGTTGATAGTTTGGTTGATGGTTAAGAAACCTTTGTTACCAAAACTGCGCTGATGATTATTAAAAAAAATATATATCCCAGTCAATCACAACTCCCTTAATTCTGTGTTGCTTTAAATTAGAAATTTATTGATAATTATGTTCAACCTGTACAAAAGGCCGGTTTCTCAAAGTAAGGATCACAATTGTATGGCGCGAGTGATGCTAAAGAGAGTTTTCACAGATGAAGCAGTTTGGTATTTAATTACAGCAGTAAAAGAGCAGTGTGTCTACATTTAGAGTATATATACATAGGCAGGAACTGTGGCTAAAGCATGAACAAGATGTGGTCATTGGATATATTAATATTTAATCAGTTCAGTATAGAAGTATCATTTCATTATTCGTAATAACAATATATTTATACAGTCAGATTGTCATGAATGTCTAATGATTAAATGTTATATGTAAAATATATGTAACTTACCAGAAGATCATCCCCCATTTGGGTATTGTAATTACTAATTGGTTGTTCTTCTATCAACTTATATTTGCTTTTGTGGTGTTTGTATCTATATTGTTATTTGTTACACTATGCTAGAGCGATGCTGATTGGCCAAATTCAGTCACATGACGCCATCATAAAAACTCATATTGCATGGTTCAAGTGCAATATGAGATTTTTTTACAAAAATTTTTTCAGATTTTTTTTTCATATTGCATGAGTTGTTTTTTTTTTTAATAAAAAAAAAAATTATTTTTCGACTGAAAAAAAAAAAAAGTTCACATTTTTTTCCCCAAAAATTGGTTATGTAATAAAACAAATACAGCACTTATTATTGTGCGATATAAAAATGTATTTGCACTGATATCATGCCTTATTTGTATAGTATTGTACCTGCAGGGCATGCATAAGTTGAAAATAAACATTCATTCATTTATTCATACTAATTCTGAAAAGTTTATCATTAAAGTAAGTGGCATTCCTTACATTTCTTCGCATCGCTCTGGGTCAATGACAAACTGGGCCCTCACAGCACCAAGAAGAAGCAGCGTAATAATCAGGTGTGTCATGGTCTCCATGTTGCAAGCAGGCAGCTGTCAAACTTTTGGAAGTTTAACTGTTGATGCTAAACTAGGCAAGTCATTTGTCTCTTTATAGTCACAACGTGGGATTTTGTCATTTGGTGTTTGATAAATGTGATGTTGTATTCACGCACACACTTATCCGTGTTTGTCCTAATTTGATATAATCTCTCCCCAGAGAGTTTCGTATCGAACAGTTATGAATTGCTATCCTGATAAACACACTCAATGGTGACTGAGTAATTAGCATTCCGGTGTGACAGTCACTTCTAGGTTCATTAGCTATCCTGATAAACGCACCCAATGGTGACTGAGAAATTAGCATTTTGGTGTGACAGTCACTTCTGGGTTCATTAGCTATCCTGATAAGCACACCCAATGGTAGGGGGGGGTGATAATTCCAAAATGTTGCTGTGTGGCATTTTTTGTGTGACCTGGACCTAGTTGGGCAACACGGTTGCCCCCGTTTGTCAATACAAGCCGAAAACCCATATGGACGAAGCCTTTGAAGGTTGACGCGAAGAAATAATGTCGAAAATTACCCAAAAAAATCATATCTTGAGAACTATTGGTCGTAGAGACTTGTGAATAGGTTCAAATTAACCGGAATCCTCACTTTTATATCAGTGTTTCATAGTAACTATAGGCCTAAGTGCAATAATTTTCTTGTTATTGGACAAAAACTGTTTTTTTTCCTCTTTTCCGTCAGTATACAAGCGTAAACTCGCGTTGCAGACTGTGTGTAGTGTTAGAGCCTAAAAAATTGCAAGAATTGCTCAATTTCTGTTTACATTTAATATATATATGCATTTGACAGTTCTATTCCATATTATTAATTACTGAATCATACTATACCAAGTTGTTGTATACCGTGCATAGATTATGCCTAAATTGATTTGATCAGCGAGATATTTGATTTACTTATGACAATAACATTAATATTTAGTTTCATATAACTGCATGGTACTCTGTGTGGAGCTATCTTAAAAGTTTTGAGGTTCACTGACAAGATCTTTGACAAGCTTATAAAACGAGTAACATCCTCAATTTCACATCACCGTGCTATCTTTACATGTGAGACAGCAGTAATGCCAGTAATGGCATGAAATTAACTTGAAGAGTATAGCATAAATAATGACTCTATTAATACCAAAAGTCCAATACAGGAAAAGGATGTCCCTGATGGACAAGTAACTCTCAAATTGATTGTTAATCATATCCATTTTTTTCCTATGCTCATCTTGCAGTGATGATATATTATAAGAAGAAAATAGAGGATTTTTCAAGAAGAGAAACAAGAAGATGAGCCCGGATCTAATCATTTTTAACAGTAGTATAACTGAACAAAACAATTTACAATGCATTGACTGTGCCTGACATCTTAATGCACAAAATTTGTATCAGGAATATTGGTCCATACCCTCAAAGATTGGGTTTGCATATAGCTCTGAAAATAGAGTAAGCTGTTTCTCAGAGGAGAGAAAGATTAAGCTGAAACATCTACCTCTGCCAAGTGACCTTGCGCCAATCCCAGGGACTTCTTAAAAAATACAGTTCTTTCTCCAACACCCCCTTGCTTAATTCTGTGGTGCATGCCTTCAGTGACACTGAATTCTCCAGCATCTTGTGACTGCTTTGTTTTTAGCTCTCTTTATCTGATTGGACCAACCGACTTTTGACCAATGAACAGTTAACCAAAGAAAAGCAAAAGTTACACAGACAACAAGTGACAAAAGATGGCCAGCAACTACTACTTGAGAACAAGTCAATCAATTTCTTGTTCAGAAACATTTTCAGGCATGAAACTGGGATGTTGAGAATCTTTCTTCTCTAACAAGTTAGCCATGCAATTCAAGATTCTAGAGTCATCCAAGCTCTCAATGCTCTAACCGTAGGCTTTCTCCTACTGAAAGAGAATATATCAATTGGGTTAAAGGAAACTGTGTCTGAAGATATAATGAAAAAAGACCTTGATGCTGACCTTGATGCTGAAAAGTCTGTACTCTCCATCAATGATTGACTGGACAGAGAGGCAGTAACCAGCAAGAACACAGCCAGGGCTGCACACATTTAATGCTAAATCAGTTATTTTGTTGAACACGGAAGATGCATAATTTGGTCTCTGAGTGGTCTGATGCCCGGAAAAGTATGCATTGTTGAAAAATAGAGATGTTAACAATCTCTGTAAAGCAGCAAAAACTAAAAATTTAAAAAAAGTTTTATTTGTCAGGTTCGGTTATTTATTTAGTCAAATCAAGTCTGTTTGCAAAATGGCTACACTTTAATATAGTGTATATGACTGCACAGTAAAGAAAAAAATGTTAAACTTATGTATAGAATTATAGACAGATTGTAAAATTTGAGATACAACATGCCAGAAATACTAAATTTCTCAATTCCTAAAATTTGTGACATGTTTCTACTGAAGGTGGAATAAACTTATAAACCTTTTTTGTGACCGGGAACTACGTATTTCTGCTTACCAATATTATGTTGAAAATTAAAGATCACCTTTGTATATCTGAATATCTGATCCATCACCACCATAAGAAGTCACACAAATGTCTCATTGAATACTTAAGACTTACACATTCACAGCTTCAACATGATAATGCTGCCTCAGTTAGCAAAACTTGTCAGTGTCCTCTCGATAAAAAAACAAACAAAGCAAAAAAGTAAAGTTACAAATATAGTGAAATGTGCTGTCCCTAGGAGACAACTTATATTTTCTTACATGAAAATTTGTAAACAAAAGTAGGCCTACATTTCTTCACCAAACACACACTTACTTAAAAATATGAGGAAATGACAGAAGACAAATAAATCCCAAGTCATTAAAGGGTTGACGAGGATAAAACCAGAACACATGCATCACCTAAGACAAAGATAGACACTGTTACATACACAGACTGATTTGGCTAAAACTGCAATATCAATCTTCAATGTTTAGGATGATGCTTTAATGTTTGGATGATAAACTTTGGCAAGTGGAACAGAAATTTTTTAAAGCTAACATTCTTCAAATAGGCCTATAACGTTCCTAAAAAATCGAAAATATTAAGGTTTTGCACAAAATCAAGGTTTTTGGGCTATATCTAAAAAAATAAGGCAGATAGGCATATATTTATTATGAAAGAGGAATATAAACTTAGGGATTGCGAATAATTTGAGCCTATTTTGAAGTCTGTATGTGCATTGGTTCTCGAGATATGGCATTTTCGGGTAAATTTGCAGTCGGCGCAAAAGGCATTATCTTCAAAGCCTCCGTCCATATGGGTTTTTAAAACCAAATAATGCAATTGAGGTACCATTGGGTTTCTTTTGACCTATATTTTCGTATTCCATCCACACAGGTATGATTTTCTGAAATTTTTAAAATAACACCCCCCCCTACCAATGGTGACTGAGAAATTAGCATTTTGGTGTGACAGTCACTTCTAGGTTCATTAGCTATCCTGATAAACACACCCACTGGTGACTAAGAAATTAGCATTTTGGTGTGACAGTCACTTCTAGGTTCATTAGCTATCCTGATAAACGCACTCACTGGTGACTGAGAAATTAGCATTTTGGTGAGACAGTCACTTCTAGGTTCATCAGCTATCCTGATAAACACACCCAATGGTGACTGAGAAATTAGCATTTTGGTGTGACAGTCACTTCTGGGTTCATTAGCTATCCTGATAAACACAGTCACTGGTGACTGAGAAATTAGCATTTTGGTGTGACAGTCATTTCTGGGTTATTAGCTATCCTGATAAAAACACCCAATGGTGACTGAGAAATTAGCATTTTGGTGTGACAGTCACTTCTAGGTTCATTAGCTATGCTGATAAACACACTCACTGGTGACTGAGAAATTAGCATTTTGGTGTGACAGTCACTTCTAGGTTCATTAGCTATCCTGATAAACAAACCCAATGGTGATTGAGAAATTAGCATTTTGGTGTGACAGTCACTTCTAGGTTCATTAGCTATCCTGATAAACACACACTTCACTGGTGACTGACAAATTAGCATTTTTATGTTACAGTCACTTCTAGGTTCCGTAGCTATCCTGATAAACACACTCACTGGTGACTGAGAAACTAGCATTTCGGTGTTACATTCACTTCTGGGTTCATTGTGACACTGAACACGTGTCATATTTGGATGCACCTTATTGCATATGGGAGAATGGAGGTATATATTTTTCACTATTTGGCATGTACACGAATTTGTAAAGCTGCAAAAACAAACATATACACGAATTTTGCATTCGTGTAAGTGATAAATATTGCTATTCACGAATTTGTGTATGTGTAATTACGAACATTGCAACTTTAAACTTGGCTAAAACTAACTCTAAACCTAATTTTAACACTAAACCCTAATTATATGGCACTTCCACGAATGTTAGTATTGGCAGAAACACGAATGAATAATAAAGCACATTCACGAATGTTAGTATTTACATGTACACGAGCACCTATGCTCGTTTTTTCATGTCCACGAATTCGTACATGCTCGTTTTTACACCTGCACGAATTCGTGAACATGTCAAATAATGAAAAATATATACATGGAGAATGTCTATGTCCAAGACTTAAGTCAAACAAATGGCATATGTAACTTTTAATAAGATAAACAGGCCACTGCTAAAAGTAATATAAACAAGTGGCACTGCAAGGTGTTTTTGCACTGTATGTTTTCTTGAGTAGAGTGGGTCGGGGCAAGAAGCCCGGGTTAGGTGAGATGCTCCCCCAGGGTTATATCTAAACTTACATTTTTGGTGCTTTTTCTTATTGATAGGATTGAAGCTAGAGGCTTTTTAGGTGACGTCACAAATTTTCAGGGCAAACAGCACCAAACAATAGAAGAAATTAAAGAAACAAAAAAAGGTGCATGGTTTTTGTAACTTTGATGAATTCTTTGAAAGTGGTTGTCAGAAATAACTTTGGAAATTTTTAAAAGTATAATGGATGTCTGCATTGCTTCACTTTATGACCATTACATAAATATGATTTGGATCATATTTTTTGCTTTTTAGCTCAAAATATAGAGGTCATATTAAAATATGTGAGTTTGGGGGGAGAGGCCCCACATGGTATGGGGCATGAGGCCCCCCTTCACTGTGGCCTGGAAGCTGCTTCAGGAACCATTTCATAATGTGTACTTTGCCTTAAATCTTGATAGAACAGCTAATTGAAATCGAAAAACTTTGGCCGAAATTAAAACAGGGCAAAAAATATTAAAAAAATTAATGTATGAAAAGATAAATTCTGAAATTCAGAAAAAGTGAATAGAATGCCTTAAAAATGACAGAAGAACCCCAAGAAATAACTTTCAAGCTGAATGTGCTCGCAAAAAAAATTGCCATAGGATTGCCCGATGGGTGGGGTAAGAAGGCCATTTTAACTTTTTTACAAAAAGGGCCGTAACTCCTTTATTAAAATTGGTAGACACTTGTTTCACTAGTTACAAGTAGAGTCAAATGATCCCTTCCTGACAAAAAGAAGGTCAAATCGCACCTCGAAGTTAAGGGGGGCTGCATGCCCCACGCTACTCTACTTTTTATATTTAATTTACAGAGCTCATGAAGTTGCTATTCGGTCAATGCTGAACAATGAACATCCTCAACTAAACTGCTTGTGGATGCTCATCCGATAATACGGCGTCAAATAGGATATTTGAGACACGTGGGATACGAATGGCTTCCAATTTTCTTTTTTGGTAGGTGAAACCCTTTTCCATTGAAAACCTTGTGTTTTGCTTCCTTGTTAAAGACTTTGACCCTTACCTCACTCAGAGTAGGGGAGACCGGGTAAGAAGATGTGATGTGTGGTTTAGTTGTGATGCCCACTGTGGGGATGGAATGAAGAACTGGGTAAAGAAGGCAATGCCACCC
The DNA here is from genome assembly GCA_026936325.1 of Platynereis dumerilii. Taxonomy (NCBI): domain Eukaryota; kingdom Metazoa; phylum Annelida; class Polychaeta; order Phyllodocida; family Nereididae; genus Platynereis; species Platynereis dumerilii. The sequence continues at coordinate 208,681 of JAPTHN010000316.1, forward strand.
ATCTATACACACTTGGTCAACATTATTATGCCCCCGCAGGTCTCGGGCCTCCTCGTGGCATGGGTGGTAACACAAGGGTGAATGCCTCTATCCCTTATGGCCGACACGAGACAGTGCGCAAGCACAAGTCTCCCTGACGGAAATGGGGAAACATGTTTGCCATGGGTTGCGACCCGTGTCGGAGGATGAAGGGGTCCTGGTAGTTGAGTTGGTTGGGACTACGTTGTTACCTCCCATACAATACACTAGTTCGGCCTGGATTTCTCCTAGACAGGAAACTAGGGTACTAGGCTTAGCCCTACCCATATTGGTCTCCCCTTGTTGGGCCCCGTGGTGAGTGGGGAGCATGGGGGATGAAACTCCAAATATCCTATGGTTTATTCTCTTTCAAATTCACAGTCCAGACTAAAACGGCAGCGGTCATCCTCGGATGACTGCATCAACCCGGAAATTCTAAATCGACCTACGACCACACGGAAGTCAGAATACCGACTTGATCTGGAAAGTATTACAGGAACTGTCGCATCGCACATTTTAAAACACTTGTACAGGGGTGGTTTTCTCCTCACTTAGCTATTTAAATTTTGATGAGGACTTAGAGAGTGGTATGAAACCTTCACTGATGTCGTACATTTTCATCGCATCCCACAGAGGGATAATCAAGAACTTCTTTTGACCTTTTCAGACACTGCTCTTCCTGAGAGTGTTGGAGTTGTATGGGAACGTACGACCTTATATTCAAAACCAAAGAGGACGTTTCAAATGTCAATGTTTCAGTCATCTGAGCAAGTGGTGCCAAAGACAAGAAGTTTTTGGACGCTGTGGATCCCCAGACCACACCCAATCAAAAGAACAACCTTGCTCATCCCCTCCTCTTTATGTTAACTGCAATGAGGATCATGAATTTTACAGCAAAACATGTAAACAGTGGACTAAAGAAAAAGAAATCCTCACATTGAAGGCTACCCAAGCGATATCTTTTCCGGAGGCTAGAAAGATTGTGGACCAGCACTCGGGAATTCTCAGCTATTCGGACATGGCAGGATATCCACAACCTCAACATCATGCTACACCAAAATGAAGGTTACAACTCGAAAAACACAGCAATAACAGAACACACAAATAAAACCCAGAAAACACAGAAGACAGCAACAGACACTCAGAAAGAACTACAAGAACACTGCCAAAGACAACAAACACCACAAAACGGTCTACTTCCTGGGTGGATCTTGAAGTACCAAAGCCCAAGGCTGGCACCACAACTCTTGAGGTAGAAATGGAAGGAGGACATCCTGTTGAAGCAGCCAATGAAGAACAGGAAGACTCAGCTGATGGCGGGACTATGACAACTGACAAAGAATCCATGTAAGCAGAAGATGAAGAGGAAGAAAAAGCACCGGGAAAAAAGGCTCCACAGTAAGAAAAAACAAGGGGAGGGTCCAGAGAAAGTAAGGGAAGAATCTCCACCAGATGTGAAACCAGAACGAGTGAAAGAAATGAACAAAGAGGAATGACAACTCATTAACAAAGGAAAATACAAGCCAGTACCAGAACAGGTCACTTACAGAGAATATCTCCTCCGCTTCCTTCAAGGAAGAGTACCAAATTGAGACATTCAATGACCAATGTTCGTACAAAACTACCTGAAAATGGCAGTTGAACATCTTGTGATGATGGATGGCTTTGACAAAATGTCCAACAAACTGATTGAGCGAACCAAGCTACTGATGCATAGTTGGCCACCAGACAACCTTGCAACAAAAAAAGAAGTAGAGCAGGTCGGGGCAAAAAGCCCGGGTTAGGTGAGAGGCCCCCCCAGGATTATATCTAAACTTACATTTTTGGTGCGTTTTCTTATTGATAGGATTGAAGCTAGAGGCTTATTAGGTGACGTCACAAATTTTCAGGGCAAACAGCACCAAACCATAGTAGAAACTAAAGAAACAAGAAACTGTGCATGGCTTTTGTAACTTTGATGAATTCTTTGAAAGGGGTTGTCAGAAATAACTTTGCAAATTTTTAAAAGTATAATTGATTTCTGCATTGCTTCACTTTATTACCATCACACAAATATGATTTTGATCATGTTTTTTGCATTTTAGTTCAAAATACACAGATCAAATTAAAATATGTGTGTTTGGGGGGAGAGGCCCCACATGGTATGGGGCATGAGGCACCCTTCACTGGGGCCTGGAAGCTGCTTCAGGAATCATTTAATGATGTGTACTTTACCTCAAATCTTGATAGAATAGCTAATTAAACTAGAAAAAAAATGGCCAAAATTGAAAAAAGGGCAAAAAATAAAAATAAATAAATGTATGAACAGAAAAATTCTGAAATTCAGAAAAAGTGAATAGAATACCTTAAAAATGATAAAAGAACCCCAAGAAATAATTCTCAAACTGAATGCACTCGAACAAAAAAATTGCCATAGCATTATAATAGGAGGGCTTCCTGCGCGATGGGTGGGGTAAGAAGGCCATTTTACATTTTTTACAAAAATGGCTGTTACTCCTTTATTAAAATTGGTAGACATTTGTTTCACTAGTTATAAGTAGAGTCAAGTGATCCCTTTCTGACATCATAAGCATTCAAATAATCGACCATAAAAAGTAGGTCAAATCGCACCTCAAAGTTAAGGGGGCTGCATGCCCTGCGCTACTCTACTAGATCTAGTTACTCATTACCATTTCACAGATGATTATGGAGCCCTTATTGTTTTTATTCACCATGACTTTTTGTCGGTTGCTCTGAAATTGATACGAAAACAAACAAAGTTTAACACAGGGACAAAGACAGGAAAAACAAAATAATTAACAAATCATCCAACAGAATTATCAACTTTCTTGATACAGACCAGGGATGTCTCTAAATAGCCCAACAAGGTGCTGTTGAGACGTAAATAAAAGCACAAACACACACACATACACTCAACATTATTATGTACCCTGAAAAAAGCTGCCAAATGTACTGCTATGAAAAGGTATGCTCATATTTTATGTTTAATGATTTATTATGAAGCAACAACAATTTTACATGATATAAATTTCGAATTTCACTTACATAAAAATAAGCACAATTTTTGATACCGTATCAGCTTTCTATCTTTACACTTTATGATATCATGATTTTTTATCATATCGTTATGTACAACATTTTTGGATAGTTTGAAATTTATTGCTTGAAATTACCAAACTCTCTTCAAAGATTTGTTCCTATAATTGACAAGACACAATCTTGGTAAGAGTTTTCAGACAACCCTATTTCCAACATTTACACTCGATAAATGAACACACATTCAACATAATTTTATGTGCATAATTTCTCGTGTTTGCAATGCTTGTCAAATGATATTTTTCCCAGTATTTGGAAGTTGTTTTTTTTTTAAACATGGTTTTAACTGGCAAATTGCTTCATCGAAAAATTTTCATCCAATTATTTAGTATGTTGAATGAACAAAATGTTTTAGAATAGTAATGTTAAGTTTGTGGACACTATGAAAACTGTCCTTATCATTCATCGTAAAATTTGATCCATTATCACCCAAAAGTGAGCTACATAACGTTCACTGATCAGACCCACACCAAAAAATTCCTTACAAAATTTAGATTAATATGAGCCTTGTCTGAAGAGTGAACCCAATGTAGCTTGTAGTGAAAACTGGCCTTAAAAGTTTGAATCAAGGAA